>JAJGRW010000228.1:0-31136 GCA_025461045.1 Carex parvula | reverse complement strand
TTGACATACCAAGTCTGTGAAGCTTGCAAACTTGGAGAGAAGTAAATTCTTTTATATTGTTTCTTTTTCATCAAAATGATCAGGCGGAATTCCGAAATTTTTATTAATAGAAATAATAATAAGGAATGTCGATATAGAAGAACGAATTCGTCGGAATTTTAAATCTAACAAGACGTTATTTTTGGTAACGTCCCAGGGGACGTTATCAACGATAACGGCCCGATTAAAATCGCTAATCGCAGCTCTTTAAAAAGCTGGCCGTCGCCAACGATGACGTCCAGAGGAAAAAAAAAAAAAAAAATATGTGGCCGTCGCCAAAGATGACGGCCAGACTTTTTTCCTTTGCTTTTTATTTTCTCCGATATTGATATGCTCCAATATTTTTTCTTAAATTGTGAAAAAGTTTTTATTTAGACTATTAAATAATAATTAATTTTGAAAATCCAAACCGTTCAACATGTTCGAAATATTGAAATGTGCTTGGAGACCAAATTTTACATTTTTTGGAATTTTTTTACTATTTATTAAGCCATTTTTTCAATCGCTGATCCGGTGGTCCAGAAAATTTTACTGTTACCGTTGGATCAGTAATTTTCAAAGTGGCTTAATAAATAATAAAAAAATTCCAAAAAATGTAAAATTTGGTCTCCAATCACATTTCAATATTTCGAACATGTTGAACGGTTTGGATTTTTCAAAATTAATTATTGTTTAATAGTCTAAATAAAACTTTTTCACTGAAAATATTGGAGCATATCAAATATCGGAGAAAATCAAATATCGGGAGGAATTGGATCACATCAAATATTTGATTTTCTCCGATATTTGATATGCTCCAATATTTTTCTATGAAAAAGTTTTCATTTAGACTATTAAACAATAATTAATTTTGAAAATCCAAACCGTTCAACATGTTCGAAATATTGAAATGTGATTGGAGACCAAATTTTACATTTTTTGGAATTTTTTTACTATTTATTAAGCCACTTTGAAAATTACTGATCCAACGGTAAACAGTAAAATTTTCTGGACCACCGGATCAGCGATTGAAAAAATGGCTTAATAAATAGTAAAAAATTCCAAAAAATGTAAAATTTGGTCTCCAAGCACATTTCAATATTTCGAACATGTTGAACGGTTTGGATTTTCAAAATTAATTATTATTTAATAGTCTAAATAAAAACTTTTTCACAATTTAAGAAAAAATATTGGAGCATATCAAATATCGGAGAAAATAAAAAGCAAAGGAAAAAAGTCTGGCCGTCATCTTTGGCGACGGCACATATTTTTTTTTTTCCTCTGGACGTCATCGTTGGCGACGGCCAGCTTTTTAAAGAGCTGCGATTAGCGATTTTAATCGGGACGTTACCAAAAATAACGTCTTTGTTAGATTTAAAATTCCGACGAATTCGTTCTTCTATATCGACATTCTTTATTATTATTTCTATTAATAAAAATTTCGGGGCGGAATTTTTCTTTTCTTTTCGTTGCAAAGATGCAAATAAACTTTTATTTTTCTTCATAAAGTTATCTTCCACATAAATTATTTTTTTAAAACTGTTGCTTACAAATGAATATACTCTAAAGATTTGTAACATTTCAGAAGAGCGGCCTTTACCGTCAACCATAACATAAAAAAAAAAAAAGCATTTCAGAAGAGGCGCAGCTTCACCGAAATTTTATTAATAGAAAAAAAAAATTAATATCGATATAGAATAAATAATTCATCAGATTTTGAAATCTAACAAAGACGTTACGGTTCGTAACGTTCTGGAGACGTTACGAACCGTAACGTCCCGATTAACATTGCTGATCCCACTAATTAGCGCACAGGGGACGATAAACGCTGGCCGTTGAGAACCATAACGGCCACGAAAAAAAAAAAAGATGGGGACGTTCGGAACGATGACGGCCAGAGATGAATAATTGTTACGTGCGTATGCAGAGGTAATATCTTGGTAGAGAGGATGGCAATCTGTCTTCTAATTTAATTAGTAGCTGTAAATTGTAATATGAAATGGAGAGAAGATCTCAGACTTCTATGGCCATATCTGCTCCACAAAGGAAAATTTGATTTTCTATGTCCCATCCGGCTCCACATCTAGCTGTAATATGAAATGGATTCTGAATTTTGATGACTATATCCTTACTGAGGTGCAGCACAAATGACAGCATGGAAAGAACCGCATGCAGACAGTGATCTGATTGATCTCCAAGCAAGTATCGAAATTCGCATCCTCTGAGATATCTCATATTAAGATTAAAATAATCGAAATTCGCCAAATATAAGATAACTCTGCATTAACTCGGTGATATTGATCGCATCCCTGGCCGTTATGCTCCGTAACGGGCAGGATCTTTTTTCGGTGCTGGCCGTTATTGTTCCGAACGTTTCCATTTTTTTTTTTTTTTTCGCGGCCGTTATGGTTCTCAACGGCCAGCGTTTATTGTTAATCTGACTGTTACGAACCCGTAACGTCTTTGTTAGATTTCAAAATCTGATGAATTCTTATTCTATGTCGATATTAATTTATTCTTTTTTCTATTAATAAAAATTTCGGCAGCTTCAAACTTAGTGAGTATTCCCTCATGTAACTGAGAGAGTAGAATATTTCCAGCCAGAGTAAAATTGACTGACTCGGTGTCTATTTGTAATATGAGGGTGGTCCTCTTTGAGATTTACGCCAGATTAAAACTGACAATTTAGATCTCATTATGCTCGGTCAGGTATTGCACTTGATCTGAATTTGTTTCAAACTGACCTTAAAATGGAGTCTATATCCTCTCACGCACCGAACTGAGTACAATACTTCCAGCCGGGACAAAAGTAATAGTGACTATTTAGGAAAACATTTATTTGTAGAAAATATTATTAAATAATAATGGGAAACATAAATAGTGTTGGTAATTTTTAACGAAATAGATGGATCCGAACAAAAATTTGAATCTGAAGTTTGGATTCGAAAAAAAAAAAATCAGATCCAAACTTTGACGCTGGTTTTTTTTTTGTCAATCCAAAGTATTTTTTTGTTTCAGAAATAATTGTAGTCACTTTTTCTGTTTCCAAAATTATTCCAGCTCATTATTTTTTTTGTTTCAAAAAAAAACCCAGCCACTCTTTAAACAAACTATTTTGGATCTGAGAAAAAAAATTCATTTCAAAGTTTGAATCCAATTTTTTTTTCAGATTCATTTATACCATAAAAAAACTTCAACACTCTTTCTGTTTTATTTTATTATTTATAATATTTTTATAAAGAAAATTCTCGTTTTTTTTAGTGAAAGAAAAAAAGAAAATTCTCGCGTTAGATATATAGGAGTTCTGTTTTGGAAATTGAGAAACAGACGACACAGATATCGCTGTACTCGGTCGGTCAGGTATTGGACTGGATCTGAATTCTTTAATATGAGCCGAACATGGAAATTAAAATCCGATTTTAATCATAGGATCTAAATGACGGTTCACCAAGCGAATTCACATCCAGTGCAGTACCGTAATAGGGAATCTTTTACAATTACTTGATCTGGACCGTTCTTTTTAACATGGCACGAATCTCAAAGCCCAATAATACTGCCCCCTCAGTCAGCCCGAATCCCAAACCAGCTGAGAGTTAATCTCAAACCGTAAATAGCTAATTGTAATAGGGAATCTTTTACGGTACCGTCGAGGATATGGATCCTCATCGAGCTCTGTATTACTGTTGTCAAGGATGGACTTAGAGCAGCGGAAGCGAATCATGCACCAGGTTCATCCAGCAATTTGCTTACCCCGCTCGCATTTCGAAACGGTACTAAAATTTGAACTGAGAGAACTAGGTCGTCCGATCAAATCAAATGAATAAAATATCGTTTTGAACCTCTTCTCTCTCTAAGTTTGCCAAATTGCTATCTCAGCTCCTCTCACTCTCTCAAACTCTCTTACTCGCCGTCTCTCCCCGCCCGTTGAGATCGCTTTTCGTTCTTTCCCCTCACTCCCTTAAAACCCTAGATCCAGCTGTTTCCGGATTTTGACGCAATTACGATGGAGAGCTTGAACCCCGGGGTAATGGACGAAAGTACAGGTACTGATATGAACGAAGATCCTTCCTTCTGGAAGGAAAACAACATACAGGTACGCTGGATTTGTTTCTTTCTTCATTAATATATGATTTTTGACTGATTTGTCCTGTAATTCGGGGGAGGGTTGGGTTCCTTGCAATTGAGCTGGTGATGGCATTTTCACTTCTAACAAAATATTCTCTCTCTGCTTTTTTTTTTTTTTATTTGATTGAAGGTCATAATTAGGATTAGACCTTTGAATACCAGTGAAATATCACTACAAGGCCATAACAAATGCATCAGGCAGGATAGCGGTCAGTCGGTCACATGGAATGGGCATCCAGAGTCTCGCTTCACATTTGATCTAGTTGCTGATGAACACGTCACACAGGTAATTTTTGTGCTATTTTTAATTAAAAGCTCTTTTGAAATATAGTTCCTAATTTGTTTGAAATTTTAGTCAGCATTGTTTATGAACAACAACAAACCTTTTAAAATAAATAAATTATAAGAAGACCTAATGTGTTTTTGTGACCAAAGAATATTTAAGTCAATTTTGGCCTTGAAAGTAATTTGTAATTGAAGTAAGGAAGCTTTTTATCAATCCCAATATATTGTTATAATAAACAAGGCATTCAAAATTTAGTAGTAAACATTAATGTTTCTTAGTTTTAGGGTTCCCAACATGATCTTAAAACATTGTTATTCGTTAATTTTTTTCGCATAATATTTAAAATACGAGGTCCCTTCTTTTTGAGAAGTCAGTTGAATTGAATTTTTTTGTTGTTGACTACTTTACAGGAGAAGTTATTTAAGGTGGCTGGCGTACCAATGGTTGACAATTGCATGGCTGGCTATAATAGCTGTATATTTGCATATGGTCAGGTAAATGTTGTTGTTAAAGCTCTCTTAATTCTTAGCTGTTTCATTCTTAACTTTTTAGAAGTTGAAAAACTTGATTCTTACCTCTTAGTGATATAAAGTCAATATGACAACTCTCAGATTTAGTAATCCAGGATTGCCCTTAATTTTTTATTCTATCCTTTTGTCTTGATTTTGTTGGGCATTAATTACTAAATTGCATTTTCATGCGGTGTTTATCTTTAATTAAATATATGTTGAAAAAGTGAAAAGTGTTTATCCTTTCCATGATATCAGGTTTGGACATAGATTATTGGTATAAGTGCAGAAAGATAGTCAAATTAAATTAACACAGTTTCTTAACATTCTGAACTTTGGTGTTATATTTTTTCAGACAGGAAGTGGGAAGACACATACAATGCTTGGTGATATTGAGAACGGAACTAGAAGACACAATGCAAATTGTGGCATGACACCTCGTGTTTTTGAGTATCTCTTTCAAAGAATCCAAAAGGTAACTTTTTACTCCTTGTTTCAGGTTCAGCTTGTTGTTCCAATATCTTCAACTGAGGGCTACATGATTTCTTTTTCTGGTACCAATTTGGATTGGTTAGGTAATGGTATGTGGTGGGTGATGTTTTATTGGTACTATTTCAGCTATTATGTTGGCCATCTTTCAGCAATTTCAGGTGTGTTTGGAGCCTTTCTTGAGGCATGGTTACATAATTGAGTTAGAAAAGAATTGGATTGAATTGGAGAACAATTGCAAATTGAATCTTAACAATATTATTAGGTCACACATTTGCATAAAAGAGTATAAATTAAGTATTAGTTTGCCTAATCTGCTAATTGACAATTTGGTAACTGGGATAGTACAAATACCATGCTATTCTATCCTGATATAGTATTAAGTTAGCTTTCTTTCTTGAAATAAATTGCACATTGCAGGAAAAAGAAATTCGAAATGGTGAGAAGTTGCAGTTTATGTGCAAGTGCTCTTTCCTGGAAATTTATAATGAACAGATTTTTGATCTACTTGATCCTGTGTTGACCAATTTGCAGGTAACAGTTGGAACTATGTCTCAAATACTTGTTAATTTTACAATTTTATGCTTAATTTCATGAACTTTTTTTATTTAGTTATTTCTTTAGAATTTTTTTTCAATCAGTTCAACCTCTTAAGAGTCAGTATGCAGTAAAAACAGCAGATATCTAACAAAAGCTAAAAGAAAATTAAATTAAATGATTAACCAAATTGAAAACTAAGCAATAATCAGTATGCAACATCATTTCATCTAGAGACCTAACTGTTGTATGAGTCTACCATTCTGGTAAAAGAGAAAAAAAAAAAGGGAACTGACTGGTGTGAATATAAATATCCTACAGACAGATACGCTGATAACCAGCATCAGTAGTAGTTATTGGTCAGTTGGCAACTCTTGTCACTAAATTTAGAGTTCCTAGTTGCTTGCTTGGTTGGATTTCTTACAAAGCCATATTTCCACAAACCATAGAAACAGATCTTTATCTATTGTTTTGCTATTAGAAAAAAATATTTCAAAAATAACCCTTTTGTCTTGCAGATAAGAGAAGATCCAAAGAAGGGAGTTTATGTTGAGAACTTAACTGAAGTTACAGTTTCAAGTGCGAGTGATGCAATGCAACAACTTATTCAGGTCCTTCTATGGATTTTTCTTCAATTAATAATACGTAGAAGTCTACTGATATTAAAAAAAATACAATATAATTTGGAATAATTTTCTATAGTTGTGAAATGCATCCTCATGAAAATGTAGATGATTTTGATTTTTATTCAAATTACTGAATCCTCATTTACTTTATTTTTTATTTATGTTTTCTTTTTAATCTTCAATAGGGAGCAGCAAATCGGAAGGTCGCTGCCACGAATATGAACCGTGCGAGTAGCCGATCCCATAGTATTTTCACGTGCATAATTGAGAGCAAGGTATAAACTAAAAAAAAAAACACAAGTTCTTTTTTTTTTTATTTGCGGCTATTAGTTGTTAAGGACCTTTTTTGATATGCGGCTATCTAACATATTCATATTCAGTGGGAGAATAAACTAAAAAAAAAAAACACAAGTTCTTTTTTTTTTTTATTTGCGGCTATTAGTTGTTAAGGACCTTTTTTGATATGCGGCTATCTAACATATTCATATTCAGTGGGAGAATCAAGGAATAACACATCATCGCTTTGCCCGGTTAAATCTTGTTGATCTTGCCGGCTCAGAGAGGTAAGAAAATATCTAATCCTTGGGATTTAGAACACTTATTTTACATGTGGAAGTTCTCGTTCTCTATTTGTAGCTTGATATGAAACTTTTGGCCATAATTAATACTAGATTTTCTTTTGATTCCAACTTAATAATTGAACCCAAATTGGAACTATGAACTAGCTTGACCTTACTATTACATATTGTGTCACACTAAATGTATTTGCACTAGACTTTTCGAGTATTTAATGTAATATTCCTTATTTTCTATTTACTTAATTATTTTGCTGTTTAAATTTATATTTAGACAAAAGAGTTCCGGAGCTGAAGGGGAGCGGTTGAAAGAAGCTACCAATATCAACAAATCATTATCAACATTAGGGTTTGCTTATTGATTTTTTTTTTTTCTGATGGCAATATTTTTATTTCATTTCTTGCAAATATGTATATTTTTGCTAAACATGTTTTTTCAACTCAAATTTGCAGCCTCGTTATTATGAATCTGGTCTCAAATAAGAAGTCCGCTCATGTACCCTATAGGGATTCCAAATTGACATTTCTTCTCCAGGTACTTGCAGTTTTACACTTAATGGAAAACGTTCTTATCTTTTCAAATTAAATTTGGGGTTGGAATCTTCAGTGGCATGAAATTAAGCTAGTTGTTTATAAAAAGGAAAAGTTAGAAATATAGCCGTAGTACTATTATGAAGATTTGAAGAAGCTTTCAGTTTGCGAAAAGTATAAAATAGTTTTTTTTTTTTTTTTTTTTTGCATTTTCTGGCTGGCTATATTTATGTGTGAATTATTTTGAAGTTACTAACTCCTATTTTCTGTTCTTCCAGGATTCGCTTGGAGGCAACTCAAAAACTCTAATGATTGCAAACATAAGTCCCTCTAATTGGTAAAATGCTATAAGAAAATGCACTTCTACATGGTTTGAATTTTTTTTTTATCTTCCTTATAACAGTTGTTTTTGTCTTAGCTGTGCCTTGGAGACGGTGAGCACTTTGAAGTTCGCACAACGTGCCAAGTATATTAAGAATAATGTGAGTTTTAGAACTTTGTAACATGGTTATTCTGTTAATTTGTTCCTTCTAGCCATCACCTGTTTTGAATTTCATTTTCTGCTTATATAGGCCATCATTAATGAAGATGCATCCGGTGATGTGCTAAGCATGAGGCTGCAAATCCAACAGTTGAAGGTTACTGTCATAAATCATAAAAAAATATATTGCACCACTAGTATGGGACATAGAATTAACATACATGTACTACTTAGAATGTCACTGTCAGAAAATTGTCCATCTGGTTACATACAAATAGTACAAATAATTGAGTGCCTTTAGTCTCAGTGCTTCTTGGTAAGAGCTAAGATGTCCTTCTCTACATTAAGTCCTCCCGAAGAGAGACTCCTTTCTTCTTTCTAACACTAGTGATATGGTCCAACATGCATGAAATATGTCAAGCAAAAAGAAAAGAGGAGGAAACTATCATAAGGGAGATCCATTCTGATGCCTTTTGCCTGTACTTTTTAATTTTTATTTGTTGAAGTTTGAATTAACTGGGAGTCTAGGAGAAGGCTAATTTTCTTGAGCTCCTTCCATTTTTCTTGCAGAAAGAGGTGACACACCTAAGAGGTTTGCTGAATAATGATTCCTCGAGTTCTGTGCTCGAGTCTCCCGGTATTTTGAAACTGAATGGAAGCCAGGGATATTTTAGTCCTCTCACATTTGATAAACGTCTATCTCAGGTCTCTTCTTTTTCTTGCTTTTGTTTGTCCGTCCTTTTTTAATTTGGATTCAAACCTGAATCTGTTTTGTCTATTACATCGTTATAGACTTCCTATGTTGTAGCCAAACCAAGCTACCTGATCAAATTTTTTATTTATTATTTATACATACACATGTTACATACCACACACCAGGATTGCCATATTCAACTAGAACATAGTTCGTTTTATATGGTTAACTTACATACTAGACAGTTTAAGAAAAAAAACGTGTTCCGACCTTGCACATGTTAATTTAAATCTCTAGATTGCCCAGGCAAATAGAATCTATTGTAAATAACTATTTTTTATGACTAGTTGCAGTACAGTTTTGATTGAGTTAGGTTCCAATCAATCTGTTTCAACGTTTGTTATATGTTTTGAATTACTTGTTTTTTTTGGGTCTGCTAATTCGAGATAATGTGCAGGTACCAAATTGGTGAAAGAATGAAGTTGTCTTGCATTAATACCATGCTTATCTAAGTTGTAAATCTTACTTACTCTTATCATGTATTGTTTATTTTAAATGAATTAGAAGAAGGAATGTGAAGCTGCATTAGTTGCAGCCATTCAAAGGGATCAAGAGAAGGAAGCTTCTCTTAGAGCCATGGAAGCGGCTAGGCACACTGCTGAGGATCTGGTTGTTACAATCAATATTTCTTTTAAGGTAGAATTATTTGGTGCATGAATGCATTTATAGTAAATGTACTTTGTATAGGCTTCTCAAAGGATGGAGGAGGTGAGAAGTTTGAAGATGAGGTTGCGCTTTCGTGAAGACAACATTAAAAGACTACAAGCTGTTGCTTCGTCCAAGTTATCTACTGAGTCTCACCTCTTAATGGAGAATCAAGAGCTTCGTAAAGAGATAGAAATTCTCAAGAACCAGCTGGACCGCAATCCTGAAGTGACTCGGTTTGCAATGGAAAATTTGCATCTAAAAGAAGAGCTCAGAAGGTTTGTATAAAGTCCTTTCATTTTGTTCTGTGCTTATCAAATTCAAAGCCCTATATTTGTTGTTTCTTATAAATAGCCGGCTAATAGCTTCTTGCTAAGTTATGGTTTATTATGTAAGGTGAACAAAAAGTACAAGATAGGAATGTACTTCTGAAACTCCAAATTATTTATATTGCTGAATCCAACACCCAACTGATAGTAACTATTTTCCTGTAGACACATGCTTTCTTTCTTATTTTTTTCTTGCTTTATGTTTTTTACACCGCCCCTCTCTATACTTTATTTGAAGCCAAGGTAGTTGGGAATCATTGATGTTGGAGAAAGCTATCCCATTTTATGCAATGTTTTGGATTGGTTTTCTTCACTACAAAAATGATCAGCACTTGATTTCTCAACATTATACTTTTGTAAATGCAAGTTAAATTATACTTGGTACATTGAAATTAGCAACCCTGATCCTTTTTTGTTCCCAATTTTTCTGTATGTTTTCTTCTACATGTAATATCAAAAATGAATTTTGCACAAAAAGATTATTTCTTCGAAATATGGTTGACAGAAGTACAATATTTGAATGAAGTTCAGCAATTGTTGTAAGAAACAAAAGTTCTATTTGAAATTTTGTTTGTTAATACTGCCAGACGTCGTGATTTCAGGTTGCATTCTTTTGTTGATGAAGGAGAAAGAGAAAGAATGAATGAGCAAATCACTGTGTTACAAGACAAGGTCTTCACTTATGCACACTAGATCTGACCCAAATATATGTATATATATATATAAAACCATAATCTTCTCTACTTATGAATTGTTATTGTCTTTCAGTTACTGGAAGCTTTGGATTGGAAATTGATGCATGACAAAGATCCCTTCTTTGGCCAGGTTAAATTTAACAGAACTCATTCTAGAAATTTTTTTTTGGTTTAATGCTTTATATCTTGTACCACAGCCAACTTCATTATAAACTATTCAAATTATTAAAACCAATATTTCTTGTATGTAGAGCAATTCATTTCTTTGGAGTCAGCTGTTAATGAGGAGAACGAGTTTCTTCGCTTACAGGTTTGAATACATAAAGATGCTGCTATTTCTCAAATGCACTTATTATCAATTATTACCTAAATCATGTACTTGTGTATCCTAATTCGTTATTTAATTACTTTTAAAGGCTATTCAAAATGAGCATGAGACTGAGTCTTTACGCAAAAAGTTAAATCTTGCACTTGAAGTGAAGGGACATCTGGAGAGGTATCTCCTGCTTTTTTTTATGGTCTTATTATTTTTAACTTGTAAACTTCAGCATATTAATTTAACATCTGCTATGTTTTTGTTAGGTTGTTTCTCTTATGTCATATTTGTTCAAAACATAGCATTTTAGCTGTGTTATTTCAACAAATTACATAGAAACACTCAAATCCTTTTCTGTACATGTTTTATTCAAGTATTAAAGTGTAACCGCCGTCAGGGGCAGAACTAGAAAATTTAGATTGGGGGGGGTGCTGAAATTTAAAAATGCATGATGCATGGCTGGGCTTGAACCCAAGTCTTTACAATAACAAATTGGAATTCTAACCACTAGGCTGAACTATATAAAACTTTAAGAAAAATAAAAATTAAATTAAATTTCAATATACGTGATTAAAAATTTCAATATACGTGGTTGAGCACCCCCTGGGCTGGCTGTACATAGATCCGCCCCTGACTGCCTTATAGGCACCTTGGACATTTCTGAGTTGTGTATTCTTTTTTCTTTTCTATGCTAAACTGTTGTTTTCTGTCTTTTTTTTATTGTAGGTGTGTTGAGGAACTGACAATTCAAGTGGAGGATGCAAAATCTTCATTGATCTCAAAGCAGGAAGACTCAGATCCTGAAATGGAGCTAAAGGCAATGGTCCATGCAATATCTGCGGCTAGTCAGAGAGAGGCTGAGGCCCACGAAACAACAATCTCATTAGCCAAGGAGAATGAGGATCTCAAATTGCAGCTGAGTGCAATTATGGAGGACTCTAGAAGAGGAGGTCCTGAGAACTTTGAGGTTCAATTGCGTGAAATGCACCAGGAGAATGAGAAGCTTTTGGGCCTATATGAGGATGCTATGCACGAGAGAGATGAGTTAGGTATACTGGTACGGGAGATGAAGGAGAGAGAGGAGTGTGTCGTGCATGAGAGAGATATGAGAAGACTGGTACAGGATATGGAGGAGAGAAACAAGAGTTGCTTGTCTGAGAGAAATGATTTGAAAGAAGTGATAGATGAAGATGTTGACATGTGCATCAATGTCTCAAAGGAAACACTGCAACTTGTTGGAACCAAGTTGGAGCTGGTACAGGATAAGCTTTTGTCAACTGACAAGGTGGTTGGGCAGATGCAACTAATTGAGGATGCCAGCTCTGAGATAGATGAGTTATCAACACTGGTAAAATCAGTGCGTAGAAGTATTGAACCAAAAGAAGAAAGCCTCAAAGCCCTCAGATCAGTTCTATGCCAGAAACAAGGGAAGAGAGTTGAGTTGGAGAACCAATTCTCGATTCTAGTGTCTCAATTGGACATCTCCAATTCAAAAGCATGTTACTTGGAACAGAGAGAAACTTGTGCTATGGAGAAGGTGATTGAGATGAAGGCACAGCTTAATGAGAAGGAAAAAGAACTCAGATGCTTACAGACCCGCAAGGAGGAAATAGACTCAGCTTATAAAAAAGCACATGAGAATGAATCTAAACTAAGAAATAAAATTGACACCCTTAAAACGAGTCTGAAAAGTGCCGATGATTTTAGAAAGGAAACAGAGAAGGTGTTGTTTGAAGTCAACAACAATTTGAGAGCATCTGACCTCCTCAACTCTGAAATGCAGAGAAACAAGCTTGTGGTTGAGATGAATTACCTGAGAGAGCAAATGGGTACTGTGCGAAAGGAGATTGCGAGTTTGACCAAGTCAAGGGAAGCGGTTGAGTCAAAGATCAACGATCTTGAAGTACTGATGAGCAGCGGTTCCCTCCTAGTGCGGGAACTTCAAGGAATGGTGGAGGAGACAAGGGTTGTGGGTTCTACTGGAGGGCATGTGAAAGATCGAATGGAGAAGCTGCTGCCTGATTATCAAGAGGTGGTTTTTGAGGTGGAATTGAAAAATGAAGAGATTGGGTTATTTGAGGAGTCCCTACAACAGGAGAGGAGTGCTTTGGATGAGTTATCAGGAAAATTAAGTTTGGTAATTGAGAAGTTGAAGGGGATTTTGTGCCAGAGGAAGTGTGTGGTGCCAGCTGTGCACGAATTGAAGGGGGGTAGCATCTGTTTGTCTGAGATGGTTGCTAAGCAGCTGCAAGAAGTATGTGGGCTTGTCAATGAAGCTAAGCAGCTGTCAGTTGTTGGATATGATTGGTAAGTGTTGTATTTACTGTTAAACATCCAATGTTGGTCGTTGTATGTTACTAACACGTGTATTGGTCTGCTTGGAAGTTGGAACCATTACCAATTTCAGAGATTGATAAGAGAATAAGTTTCTTTTTCTCTTGAGAATGTCGTTTGTGGGTAAAATTAGAAGTTTATTCTTGGCTTATTAGTATTTCTGATAAACATCCAATGTGGTATTTCTGGTATTTTAGGTTTTTTTTCTTCCAAAAGAAGATAAACTCGAAGCGTCTATCTAATTTGCATTAAAAGTAATATATTTACATAGAAATTTTTGTTTAGAATTAAAAACTTCATATATGAACATAACTAAATATAGTTTATCGATTGCGACTGAGTTGGCGTGTTCTATCTCCGTCTTGTATAATGCAATTTAAGTAGTTACAATTTGTACACGCATTCACCGCTAGTGAGGTGGAATAAAATGAGTACATCAGTCATTTGATTTTTTTTTACTTCAAAATAGTAATACAAAAATGTCGTAATAATTTGTGACTACAACAATGCAACCCCGAACCAAATCTAGTCCAAAAATTTAAATGCGACTTTTGTTTTGCTTCGTAGTATCAAGAAAGGAACATTCACAGTATTAAAATTCCATCTAAAAATGATACAATTTAGCACGAAATAGTCAGTTCTCCATGTCCGGCAAGAAGAATATTTTTCCAATACAGATGGATCATGGATGTGAAGTACCCCAAACAACACCCCTCTTAGCAAAATATCTTTCAGATAATTTAAAATTTCAGCTTGAATAGAATTAATATCCCTAACTTTAGTCCCATCAATTAAAAAGGAATGTATTATATTCTTTCCATACTTTATCAAATCTAAAAGGAGGTTTGGTAGAGAAGAATTGACCCAAATTTTAAACAAATAGGTGAGTTATCTTAAAATCCCCTACAAAACTATTTGAAAAAGAATTAGGATACCAAGAAGTGCACAAATGATTAACTAAAAATCTGTCCAAGCAGACCATTTGTCTACTATGACCCTCCCTTGCACAAGTATATTTACAATCTAAACATTTAAAATCAATTAAATCTATCTGAGAAATGAAGGGATTAAACATATTACTTGTATTAAATGACAATCCAAATTTTGTACTTCTACTTCTGATTACGTTAATATCACCTCCGATAAAGGCCCAGTTCAATATTGAGCAATATTATCCAATTTAGCCCAAAAAATATTCTTAATCCAGATAAAACTAGCCCATAGACTGCCCACTGAACTTTATCAGTTTTATTTTAAAAAATGAGTAATAGAAAAATTATCAATTATTTGATCTAGTAATTTAAACATAGAATCATTAACCCATCAAAATACTCTCAGAATAACCCACAGAAGGGATAAATTGGCAACAATTAAAAAAAGAAGAAATATTTTTTTAAATTTATTAATATAACATATTCATTCCCGAAATTTTTATATTTACCATATAAACAAAAAGATAAATCATTTAATCATGATTTTCTATAAATTTTAAATTTAATACGGCCACAACAACACATGGAGCCTCCCTTTTTTTTTTGACTGAAAACCCATCCTTTGACCAAGATTTGCCTTTGATTGTCTTTGATTGGTCAAAACATGTACTATTCACACTTACATGACGAGATATGAATACTTATAATACTTGATGTTAATACTTTCAAATGTTATCCAATGCCATAAGGAAAAAAAATTGATAGAATTTGTTAAATATAAACACTTGATACATAAACTATTCACACTTACATTACGACGTATGAATACTTGCAATACTTGATATTGATACTTTTAGTGCCATATCGAATTTTTTTTATAGAATTTGTTAGATATAAAAACTTGATACATGAACTATTTACACTTGCCTGACGAGGTATGAATACTTACAATACTTGATATTAATACTTTCAGACATCATTCAGTGTCATATGGAAAACAAATTTGATATAATTTGTTAGATACAAACACTTGATACATGAACTATTCACACTTGCATGACGAGGTATGAATATTTGCAATACTTGATATTAATACTTTTAAACATCATCTAGTGCCATATGACAAAAAATGATAGAATTTATTAGATACAAATACCTGATACATGAACTATTCACACTTGCATGACGAGATATGAATACTTGCAATACTTGATAATACTTTTAGACATCATCCAGTGCCATGTGGAAAAAAAATTCATAGAATTTGTTTGATACAAGATACATGAACTATTCACTTTGCATGACAAGGTATGAATACTTGTAATACTTGATATTAATACTTTCAAACATCTTCTAGTGCCATATGAAAAAAAAATTGATAGAATTTGTTTGATACAAACACTTGATACATGAACTATTTACACTTGCACAACGAGATATCAATACTTACATGACGATATATGAACACTTGAATGACGAGGTATGAATACTTACGCGACGGACAACCCGAAAGTATGTTATCATGGATCTCATTTGTAAGAGAAAATTACGTAGACGACGTTCGTGGTTTTAGATTCGCAAATTTCTCACAGATCGTCAGAAATATTGGCTAGATTGAACAGAGAAAAAAAAATCCACCTCTAAAAACATGTAAAATATGGGTGAATAATTTGTCAATTTTTTTTTCGAAATATTTGGTATCTTAGGTATGAATAATTGATATATTATATATTAATACTTGCACGCATAGGTATCCATATTTGCGCGCGCTAGTTGTAAAATCTTTCAAATATTAAGCGATCCCCAAGTAGTTAGTAGTTCCTCAGTTGGTTAATGCTTAAGGGACAAAATGAAGAATTGTTACAGGAGGACAGGTGGTTAATGCTCCCTAAATAAAAAGTGTGAATCACTAATGTCAAGCATGACCAGAATAATACTTAAACTAACTTATCAAGCTTTTTATATACACAAAAAACTTTAACATAGACCGAATCTTTAAAATCAGAAAATTGACCACAAAAATTAATTAGTAGCACAGAGATCGGTTACTACAAAACTACGACATTTTAGCTATAGTGATAATTGTATTTGTTATAGCTGTTGTAACGGTGTTCGCATAATTTTTCGACATGATATAGCGTTTGACTTTAGAAGAAGTAATAGCACAACTATAGAACTGCAGTTATAGCTACCTATTTAAACTATTGGCACTAGGAGTGTCAATGGGTTCGATACGGATAGGGTGGAAACATTTTTATATCTATACCTACTAAGAATTGATCTTATCCATACCAATTAACATTATTGGATAACAAAATGGTAGCGGATGAATAACGAATAATACTAATATAATAATTAAATTTATTATATTTTACAAATAGTACATCAAAACTCATTCATTTCACACATATACAACCACATTAGTGATAAATAAAACAAATGTGCAATCAATTCCAACCAAATTGTTTTTTTATAAAGCAAGAAAATTTAAACATCTCTTCGGACAAATTCAATTATTTAAGTAAATAACAAAACATGTAAATAAAAGTAATTTGACTAATATTTTTCTTATAGCAAAAAACATATATTAAATAACAAAAATACATAATTAATTATTGCTCAAGCATTATCATAAGAAATATCACGCAATTAAATTTTAACATTACTAATTATTGCTCAAATATTATAGCTAATTTTATTTATATAATTATCCTATAAAGTAACGGGTACGAAATAGCCTTTACTCATACCCTTACCTGTTTGGATAACGAAAAAAAATTCTTACCCATGTCCATACCCGATAAGCTAACGAAAAAAAAAACTTTACCCATACTCGCCTTATCGAATACGATACGGGTAGGGTAAACGGTTAAAAATGTATCATTGACACCCCTAACTGGCATTGTGTCATTAAATCAGTGTTCTAAATAGCGGCGCTATAGCATTTTTGGACCCTAAATGCTAAGCTATGGCATGAAAATACGCTAATTGAGCTATGACCGCTATAGCGCATAGCGGGGAGCCGCTATAGCGCGCTATATGCATATTGGGCTTTTTTAGACAATTTATATGGGTTTAAATAAAGATCCATAAATTTATATGGGCTTTTTAAAATAGCAACTTATATGGGCTTTTGGTATAACTCCTTATTTATATAAAATTCTCTTTCTCACTCAACCGTGCCTCCTTTGCCTCTTTGAAATTAGATCCATAATGCACAGTTTGCGAAAGCTTCTAAGACTCCCTAACTCCGTTATTTGGTAACCCCCTTCCTCTCATTGCTACAGATCTTTTTGCCCAAACCGAAATCAATTTATTTTGTATAGAAAAAGATCGATAGTTTATGATATTAGTATGGATATTTTGAACCGTGGACTTTTGTACTAGTTTAATATGAATATTATAATTTCTTAATTAATTTGGTGTTATTTATTGTTCTATGAAACTTTAGATAATGTTAATATATAGTACAAATATATAATATAATTTTTGTAAAAAAAAAACGCTATTTGGTATAGCTTCCGCTATAGCTACGCTATTCGCTATAGCTTTTTTTGTAGCCTTCCCGCTATGACGCTATAAACGCTATTTAAAACATTGCATTAAATAGATGTACATTATGTGTTTCGCAAAAAAATAATAATAATATAACGTTTGAGATTATTAGTAAGACAAACTTGATGATATTTTTTAAAGCAAGCAAGAAAGAAAAATCTGAAGTCTTAGTTATTAAAATTTTATATACATGTTATTACCTTTACATATTGGTTGTATATAAAATATCGTGTGATTCATTAAAAGTTGATAATCCATTTCATGCATCATTTGATAATCCATTAAAAGTTGTTAAATATGAATCATTATAAATTAACTTTTAAGTATATGATACTCACATAAGTATATTAATCAGACATAAATGTCGAATTTTAAATTAAACACTATTTGTAATTATTGTCAAAATGTATAGTTAATCGCTTTTTAATATGCTCTAACCATAAAACTAAAGTAAATGTTAGTTCGCAGAGGATTCTTTAACGTTGAAAATGTGCTCCATTAATTTGAAGATATCAGTAACACTCTAGATATATGAAAAAAAAAATAATAACACTTTATTTATGACTTGAGCTTGAACATAATGCTCTAGATCGTTGACATTACTTAATACATTATAAGTTTGACTGACTTTAGTATATTTGATAATTTAAAAGAGTCAGAATTATATTTGAATTATGTGTGCAAATTAAAAAAATAGTGTTTACTATATTTGATAATTTAAAAGAGTCAGAATTATCTATTAAAAAAAATGGTCAAAGACTTCAAAAAATATAAAAATTTAGTATCCAAGTATATTTTTATATGAAAATCATGTTAGACGATTCAGATTGATTGATTGTTTGGACTTTAAAAAAGAAAATATAGATCCATAAAAAGAACCAATCCACGCTATACATAGTACTATAACATATTACAAATCAATCCGCACAATGCATAATACCATAGTCTCACAAAATAAATGAACCATTTGATTAAGTTTGCTGCTTAACAAAATATGGGGTCAGTCTTGCTACTTTCTAGAGATATAATTGTCCCAGCACTCTTTTAAGTTACCACCAAAACTACTGGTAGTAAAGGTTGGATGTCAAACCATCCAACTATTTAATACCCCTGTTAAAAGATTTCTCTCATTCGGATTTTGAACCCATGACCTCTTACATAGATACCATGTGTCTTTGCCACTAGACTAAAAACTAGTTCTTAGCATAAAAGCATGTTGAACTTACTATTTGGTGCTAAATTGTTTTGATTTTTTAGATATAAGTAATTAATATTACGAATGTTCTTTTCTTGTAACTAGGAAGCCCCACAAAGTTGCAGTTAAACTTTTGTCCGTACTATATTTGGTTTGGGGTTGCATTGTTGTAGTCACAAATTATTACGATATTTTTGTATTTTAAAATAAAAAAATCAAATGACTGATGTACTAATTTTGTTCCAAGTCACTAGCGACGCATGCATGTACAAAATTTGTAATTTTTGAAATTGCATTGTACAAATGAGAGAGTTATAGTTATGTTCATTTTTGTAGTTTTTAATTTATTTAAAATAGTCTATCAATTACAAATTTTGTATGTAAATAATATATTACTTTTCATGCAAAAATAGACAGACGTTTCGAATTTATTGTCGGTGCTTTAAATTTTGGAATATTAATAAAAAAAAAGTGTAACAGCACATGGCATCTCAAGGAACAGTTCATTATCTTTTCTTATTTTTTTTTTCATTTCGTCTATTTGACTTTTGATATTCTAGTGATCTTTTGTCGTCAAGTGAAAGCTTGTCAATACTAACCCAATAATTTCAATTAAATAAAGAAAAGAGCCATTCAATTTAATTGCTTTAATTTAATTTATCTCTTGTATTTGCCTTATGATTGACCCTTTTTTAATTGGACCATGTACTAATATTTAAGTCATACGGATATATATATTTCTCAAGTCAGCCCATGTGAAACCCTTATGATTGATTCGGATTGGACGAGTTCTTCGAATTGAGTAAGAATTATGACGGTTAAAATGATATCAGAAGACTATCTTAGAAGGAAGATATTTTCTTACACCATTATGTCTGTTGCATGGTTTTCAAATCTTGTTTGATTGTTATTTTTTTAAGGCTTTAATAGTTCTTCCTAATCTCTCACACAGAAGTAGCAATCGATACTTAGGTAGATTCATATTAATTCGATATAATTTGATAAAATATTTATTAGCTCAATTTTAGAGACCACTAAATGATATTAAAAACACGTTAAAATATATATGCGAAATATCTTAATTTTGCAGAACCATTTATAAATGTTTAGTTACTTAATTTCCGTCAATTTGACAACAAAAATAACCAGTTTTTTTTGTAATTCGAATATTTATTTGTAAATAAAGGATATAACTGCGCGGTTGTGCCGATTTTTTTATTTACCATTTTAAAATATTAAAATTATAGAGCTACAAATGCTTTGGAAAAGAAAAATTCAAATTTACCAATAACGCAAACATTCAATGCACACCTCTTAGAAGCAATATGCAAACAATGGTTGCGCACCCTTTTTTGGGTGTACGAGCATTGTCTGCGAGCCACACCTGGTTGGTGCTCAGACCATGTTTGTGTGTACATAGAAACTTTATTTTAAATTTTTATTTTGAAATATTGGTATTCAATTCTAAAATTTTAGTTATTTGTCAAAATAAATTTCATCAAACAGGTTATTTCTGCTTGAAATAAAAGAAAAATACATGACTTCTGAGGATTATAAACTTCAATTGAATTTTTTAGGAACTAAACGACGTTTTGTATAACTTTTAACCAGATGTATTTCGTTTAAGCTCAACAACACACTGTGTATCTCTTTGCATGCTTTCTGAAAAGTGGTCATGCGTTGAAATCAGAGTTTTCTATCAAAAATTAAGTCAGTTTAAAGTTTTGAAAAAAAATATATCACTGACATTTTATTGCAAAAGCATGGGTGATGCGCTAATGTTTTATAGCCTGGTTAATCTCAATAACAGTGGCTCGATGTATCATTGCAAAAACATTTATTACACTTTAATATTTTGTAAAATCGTTCTGGAAAAAAATCATGACTTTAAATGCAGTCAATGTATGTGCACCAATTACGGGTAGCACGGGCACACAGACAATGCATGCGCACCAAACAAGGGGTGTGTAGACATTGTCCGCGTGCCGCTCTGGGGTTGTGCAGACAATGGTTGTCTTCCTGGTAACTCTCAATTTTTTTCATAAAACTTGTAACTCCGTAATTTTAATATTTTAAAATGGTAAATTAAAAAAAATTGGGTGATTTTGATTCTTTTAAAAATATATAGATTCTTTTAATTTTCATACATCTATCGACATTTAAATATGATGGGATGGAATCGTTACGGTTTCCTCTAATTCATGTATTTTTTTTTTTTTTGAAGCACAGTTTCTAATAATTAATGGAAATTGTGAATTATTAAAAATAAAAAGCTGCGAATATTTCATAGATGCTAATATAACATTTTTTCGAAAATTAAACAAACTGTCTTTTTAAAAAGAAAAAAAATTTGGTATTTGGATTCTTCGAGTTCTTTATTTCTGTTTGAATTCGTATTGCAAAATCCTTAAAGACGGATTTCGTTTGAGGGAATACGCAAGTAAAAAATTCAATTGATGCACAGTGTGTCATTCAAATCCATGTAATAATATCTTAAAACATACCATATAAAAACGGAATATTACTTTGCAAAAGCGTACACTTGTAGATATTTTTTTTTTTTAAGGATAGTAAGCAATTTGCCCACCACTTGTGTTTGTTATATAAAAGGGGTGAAAACGGAGCGAATACGGAGCGGATTGTGGTAAAACCATATTTATATTTTTATTTTTATTTTCTGGATATGAATATGGATCGGATATCAGTCAGATACAGATACGGATATGAATCTGATCGGATATTTATTAAAATAATATTAAACAATACTAAAGTTCATGATATTTATCTAATTTTAATGATGAATAACAATATTTTTTCATAATATATATTTACTATTCGGATACAGATAATTGAAACATAAAATCATATCGGATATCCACATCTAATTTTCGAATACAATTGAATACGAATCGAATATAATCCATACTGTTTTCACCCCTATATATAATACAAGTCTTCTGACAATATAATGTATGCTGCCAAAAAATACTTTTGTTTCGTATATTTCAGGATATAATATAAGGTGGTAACTAAATATTGGTTATCGACTTATCGTGCTTTATTTTTTTCTCGTTAAAATGTTTGGTTTTATTTTTTTTTATGCTGGTTCAAGGCTTTGAAGTTTGAACTAATTATCTGTCGTACATATTTAGTTCAACCTGTCATCTCTTATTTGAAATCTAATCGATGTTAAATTTCCGAAATTTTTATTAATATCCAAAAAATAATAATAAATTTCAAATTTTACTTCCTGTTTGACAAGATTTCGAAAAATGTCCAAACCGCAATTTTATTTTACGGTTTTGGACCAACTTTTCGCAAATTAAATCCACGGTTTTAGCCCCTCCAAAACCGCATAACAAATCCACGGTTTCGGAAAAGCGGAACAATTTGCGGTTTTGGAGCCTAAAACTGTGAATTAAAACTACGGTTTGGACATTCTTCGAAATCTCGTCAAACAAGGTGTAGAATTTGATTTTTTTTTGGATATTAATAGAAATTTCGGGTTAAATTTATTACTTTTTGTGTTAGTAAATGTTATGATCATATCAAGTACAAAATTATCCACATCAGCCAAATATAATTTTCACTTCATCGTCATTATAATTCAACGCTCAGTTCTTATTAATGGAAAATTAAATTGTGAAATGATTAGGATAAAAAGAAAATTAAAAGCATGCAAAAAAATGGGAGATCATCACTTGAAAATGGATTGTATTAACAATTTTAGATGATCAAAACTCGAGTATTATAGCCATGGTAATATGATTCATATAAACAATGAGATTTAATACATGTTTATTGCATTTATAAATTTCAATTATATGAAAGCAACAATAATTGATGCGTACTTGTATGATATGAAACCAATGACTTTGATTCATATTAAGATAATGCTCAGATAGTACATGAAACTTAGTTGACTAGATTATTTTTATGTCCAACAATATATTATTCAATTTTAATATTTTAATCTTATACAGATTTAAATCAAAAGCAGTATCAAAATTGTGTCATAAATATTTATTATCAAATCAAGAAGTCCATTTGTTATGTTGCAATTTTTTAACGTTACTTCCACCTCACTCTTGCTTAGTTGATTGTGTTAAACTATTAATTAGATATTATTATTTTTCTCATGTCACTATCTGCTCTCACCTATTTATAACCCCCCCCCCCCCTTGTGCCAATATTATACATTATAAAAAGAAATAAAGAAATTCTACTTGATAATTTCTAAATATATTTCTTTTGTTTAGTGATCCTCGTATGCAAAAGAAGATGGATTCATTTTATTATTTAATTGGCATATTGTTTTGTCCATTACATAAAAAAACTTGCTATGTGAAACTGCTTGTATTGTGATAAAATTATTAGAATTGATTTATGTCAATTGTCAGAGAGATATGTAGTCAGTAAATATACAATAATTTAAATCAAGTAGAGCCATTCAACTTATTATTAAAATAAATATATAATTTCAATTATATGTTTATATAAAAAATGAATTGAATGGCTCTACTTGATTTTAATTATTGTATATTTTAGTAACTAGATATCTCTCTGACATTGTTTAATATGCCTGATTGCTAATTTTTCTCATTTATCTAGATGAGAAAACAGTGGCTCTTCTTGAAGGCTTGGTATTTATTTCTTTTTCTTTTTGTTTTTTTTAATGAAAATCATGATTTGGATCATGATAGAATGAGACACAATATTTATAAGTATTTTCTCAATTGCGTGTGGAGTGTCTCAAGTCAATTTATTATGAAGTTTGAAGTCTTCTATTGGGTACTAACATAATAAAGTGTTTTTCCAAAAAAATATACAGTGGCTTTCTATAATTTTATATTATATTAACTATGTTAGCACTAATAATTTCTTCAAGTACAAGAAACCCTTGGAGATTTAGACTGTTTTTTTTGTCCTTTTCTTATCTTTCTTTTTTCTTGGAAGCAACATGCAATGACCATAAGATCAAAAGCAAGGAAAACATATATAATTTCCTTCTGTTACCTCTAACTAAATATCTTTATAAAACTTCAAATAAATTAGTAGCCAATGTAAAATAAAGGGCATCAAAAGTATCTGAAAAATGGACACCGCATTACAAATTCTCTACATCAGTATAATTTTGCAAATTGTTTAATGTCAGTAAAACTCGTATGATATATGTATTAATTGACAAATACAATAAAAACAAAGGGCAATATATAAATAAAAGATGGAAGCCTTTACGAAATTGGTTAAAAGAGGCGAATTCTAGAAGGGGCAGGATTGTCTAATTTATCTCTATTATTTTTTTTTAAAATTAGTATATTTTGTTGTTAAAAATAAAAAAGATTGTATTATGAATCTCCCCTTGTCAAATCATTTAAAAAAAAATATCAATCTCCCCTGTCATACAAATGAGCGATAAAATAGCAAATGATTGTGAACTTTTTTTCCTTTCGAATTCCTACCTGCTGAAAATGATGATGAATATGGATAAATTTAAATTTGTACATAGTTCATCTTTTTCGACATATTAAAATTTTGTATAGTGCTTGCTTACATTTGTCTTGACTCCAAAAAATTACTAAAAATCTTCAACGTATTTTTTGATGCCGAACGCGTAAATTTTTAATATATAAACAAATTTATTTTATACAAACGTTTCACATAGTAAATATTAATTATGTACCGAATTTTAATTTTTTATATAATTCATCATTTTGCATCAAAATTCATAGATAATTTGGGGTCTGCATCTTCTGCATTAACTCAAAAGAGCATATTTTGAGTTAATATATTTCGGTCGTTTGATTTTAAACGGAGTCAATCCGGCATCCGTTTATAAAGCAGAGGAGAGCAGGTTGGGTCAGATGGGTTTCGAGACCGTCCGATCTGCTTTAAGATTCATGCGCACGAATTTTAAAGCAGACACGAAAATTGCGGACCCAAATCTTAAAGCAGATCGGACGGTCATCCAATTCTTCGAACTCACTTTGAGTCTGATGGGCATCGGATCCAAATTGACCTCAAAGCAGAGAGCTCTTTAATATTAGTGCAGATTTGATTGGCACGGATCTTGAAACTGATCGGACGGTACATATGCATTAACTCAAAAGATTCTTTTTTGAGTTAATGCAGAGGATACAAATTCCTTAATTTGACCAGCAAACAAGCTTTAGACGTCCCTCGCAATAAGTGAAATCTTTTAATAATTTTATGTACATTTAGCGATCAAATCTTATTAGGTTCTCATATCTTTAGAGTCAGGATCTAGTCACCCTTTAATTCAATGCATACCTACGGGTTTTCATAAAAAAAAAAAAGGATTTAGTCACTATATGGACACGTCAGAAAAGCATCGAAAGGTGAACCTCTTGAATAAACAAAAGCAAGTGGGACCCGCTTCGAACAATCTCGAAATATAATACATTCAAATCAAATAGGAAGTAGAAAATTCGAACTCGTGTTACGATGACGATCCTACGTGTCATATTTCATATAGGACTACATGCTATTTAACAAAGAGGATGGTTCAAATGCCTCCATTTTTCATGTCTCCACCATACCTTCATATTTTAAAACTTTAATAACTCAAAATTTATAACTTAAAAGTCAAAATAAAACCGTTGAATATGATCTATATCATTTTATCTATGTGCTCATAAAAAATTATCACATTTCGATTTTGTTTTTATGTGAATTAATAAGTTGAAAAATCAACGTCTAGAAATTATCCACATTAGTATGTTTTTTACAAGCTCTTGATGACAACCAAAACAAAATTGAAATATCATAATTTTTTACACGTGTATAGATAAAATGATGTAGACCATATCCAACGGTTTTATTTTTACTTTTAAGTTATAAATTTTGAGTTATTAAAGTTTTAAAATATGGAGGCATGGTGGAGGCATGAAAAATGGAGGCATTTGAACCCTCCTCTTTAACAAATCACACCATGTCTGGGACTAACTAGCAACAATGCACAATTTATGATAAGAAATAGATCTATATATTGATGGGACTAGCAATAATGCACAGTCATAATAAGAAAATAAATACTGTTTACAATTAAGGGAGATAAATGGGACCCAGGATAAATATGATTGGATAGTGGTCGTTAATATAATATAATTAAATTGATTAATAAAAATAGGACTTTGTTAACCTGCACTGCAACGCACTTATCAAACCATACTATTAGTATGAATTTGTATTTTTGTTTTTAAAATCCAAATAGACAATTTGAATGGCTTGACATATTTGCATATGAAAGTGTATTTGACGATCAAATTTTACTTTTCATTATTATTTTTTAAATAGATAGAAAAACACTATTTTAGATTGTCCAGAAGCTTTAGATCAAAAAAAATTTTACCCAAAAAAATAAACAAATTTCAGAAAATATAATATTTGGTCTTCACTCTTCAAGTACATTTCCACATGAAGCAGGTTGAGTGATTTAGATTAACTGTTTGAACTAAAAAAAAAATCCATAGCACGAACCAAAATACCATAATCTCACTTTTAAATAAAATATAATGTTAATTCCTACGGACGATAATTTATTATCGATTATTCATACTAAATTATATAATTTCTCTGCGGAAAGAAGTTTGTAAAAAAGGCTGATATAACACACAATTCAAAGTAGAAAGGCAATAAATTACATACAGATTTTCTTGCAGGAAGCCATGAGCCAAATTAAATGGGTCCACCTGATCCGGGACCAAGAGATGCGATTTTGCTTCGGAATTAAGACCGTGTTTATTCCGATGTAGTGTTAATTCAACTTTTCAGTTATCATTAAAATCACATGGTCAAACTTAAAGAGTTCCAATGCAGTTTTGCAGGAGCTTTCTATCGGTGGAAGAAGACATCTACCTCAGTACTTTTTTGAATGAAAAAATAATAATAAGGAGCACCAGTTTACTCCCCAATTATATTTCCGAGTATTTATGTAGTTATCTTCATTTTTCAATTATAATAGAATGATTTGAAGTATGGTTTAATGATGTAAAAGCTAAGCAATTTCCCTCGGACATTTATAAAACAGATTTTTTTTTTGCACAGTATGGCACAATGTATTAAATTATAATTGTGCTTGCTTCGCATTTAAATTTCGAGTTCAAATTCAAAAGTTGAACCACCGTGATATGTCCATAGAATAGATTAATTATTTCTTAAATTATACCTTTTAATTATTCTTTATATAGAATACCTTCAAGCATTTTCAAGCGTTATTAAGAACTTGAAAATAAATATAAGTTTATCATATAAATACATAAATGATATAAATCATAAATGGAACTTTCACCAAATTTTTAAGCTTTGTTCAAGATCCATTTAAAGGATAGGTTCAATTTTTGTGATTTAAAATCACATCACATCGGGAGAAAACTGAGGGGAGCTTTGAAGTGCGCATTGCAAAGATCAGCAGGCAACGAAAAGGACATGAGATCCGTTTTCACTCGGTTAATCCAATTACTTGCTCTGTACAATTCAGGCGCAAATTGATTCAGTGTATCCGGTACAAAACTTACAATCGTGTAACTTCGCAATTGACTTCCCATCTATAACTGATTAACTACTACTATAATTATAACCATCATTCCACATTTCCACCAAGTATTGCTTGATCATATTTTAATTTACCCAGCAAAACAGAATTATTTTAATCCTATCTAGTAATTTACCACACATAAGCCATACCAATCCCGTCACAGATGACTCGAGGAGTGATGTCATCATCCAATCTCTGTACATGTCTTCTTCTTTACCTGTTACCATCTCTCGCCCCGCGGCCGCCTTTTCGCATTTTCATCATTCACCTCTGTCTGCGCTTTGCGTCCTTTGACCTCGCCAAGAAAGCATCTTTTTTTCACCTCTATATATATTAAAAAAGAGAATTAATGAAAAACGGCAAAATCAAAGCCGTGTAGATCAATTCTACCTCCTTTCTAGCCCCGAAAAGCTACCCTCCAGTTTCAACCCTAACTTCCCTCTTGTAAGTATTAGTACCAGTAGCAATAACAAATCCAGTTTCTGCCCCACCCGTCGCCAATTTTATATACGAAGAGAGCGATCTGGTCCGGGTATTATAAATCAGCGAGGGTTTTTTTGGAGCGTGATAATGATTCACTAATCATGTCCCGGCTGCCTAAACAACCTTCGCCTGATTCAAGGCGGGTGAAGCATTCTAGCCCGGCTGATCAGCCCAAGGCGTCAAAGCAAAAGGCCGGTGTGGCCGAAACGGCTGGACAGGTAACAGCCGACTGCGCTGCTGTTTGCTGTTGCTGTTCTTTTGGCCTGATCAACCTCTTCTACCTATGCTTCATCAAGCTTCCAACAGGGCTCCTCCTTCGCTCGGCTCGTAAGATCAAGCAACGGGCACGCCAGTGCTGCAAATGCCCCGCCAGTACATCATGCTCATGTTCAAGCAAGATGAGGAAGTCGGCGTTGTTGTATTCATTTGAGGAAGAGAACGATCCATGTTTTGAAGGGGGAGATCAGGCTGAAGCCGGGTATGTTTGGGTTTTTAATTCGGAGCCAACCAAGGAGGTTGTAGAGTTCAAGGAACAGATGTGGAGCCACTTCAACAATTCAGGATTCGGCCGGAGTCTCTCTTGCAGGTACGAGTGATCGGAAAATCTGCACCGCTTTCCTTTGTGATTTGCGGGAAGTCTAACTGCCGGGATGCGGGTGAGAGATTAATGCCTGATTGGGGAATGAATGCATTATGCATCGAATACCCTCATTTGATTTCTGAGATTAAACAAAAAAATTTGAGACCAGCTTGCGTGATTGAACTTTGAAGAATGCATTGGGGTATAATACTGCCTGAGTGTGATCACTGGTTTCATATCTCGGTAACTCATTCTGTGGTTTAATTTTTGATTGGTTTTCTGGATGGATTTATTTTGATTGCGAGTTGCGAGATCATTGAATTTGTTGGTTTACTCTGATGCTTTGGGCATGGAGCTTTTTGTAAAACTGTAAATACAAACAAACTGTAGCACTTTTAGGCCATTTTACAAAATGGCCTAAATACAAATTTCTTCTAATTAAATATGGCATTGGTACCTATTTGCTTCGCTAGGGGGGTAAAGATATTGCCAGAGCAGTATTACTTTATGCAGCGCTTGGACAATGGAGCCAAAACAGCACTTCATATGACTCCTACTTTGCATAAAGAAAAAACTGCTCTGTCTATCTTTACCGATTTTTTTTTTTAAATAGAATTACTTTAAAATTATTTCAACAGAACAAGTCTTCGTTGGTCGGAATTTCGAAAACTAGCCTCCACCGATTCCTAGAATCGGGTGGAGTAAAAAAAACCCAATCTACACCGGTCCTAGAGACCGGTGGAGCCTGTTTTGCACCAGCCGCTACCCTTGCCACAGAAAATCCTCATCTATATCTCCACCGATCCCTAGAACCGGTGGAGCCTTGATTTCCAAATTTGAAGCCACAATTAATGAGAGTAGGTACATATAGTGTTTTCTGGATACAATGAAAATGAAGACCGGTGAAGACCCTAAATGAAACCAATTAATGTACCTACAGAAACCCACCCTAAACAACATCTTTGTACCCTAAAGCCCAATTAAACAAACTCTTCCACTGTGATAAATCCTAAACCTACACCGATCCACAGACCAGTGGAGGCATTTTTGAAGCTCCACCGCTCCACAGAATCGTGTGCAGGAATAATTTAGTGTGGTCTTCCGTGTAGTATGGTGTGGCTGGTGCAAAATGGCCTCCACGTCTCTAGAATCGGTGTGGGTTGTTTTTTTCTTGCTACACCGGTCCGTAGGATCGGTGGAGGCTAGTTTTCAAACTTCCGCCCCACCAAGACTTGTTACGTGAAATAATTTAAAGAAATACTATTTAAAAAAAAAATCATCTTTACCCATAGACAACACTTCTTCCCGTTTCTATGTGATCGTGCAAAACTGAACGAAGAAAGAAAATTGTAATTGTCACCTAATTGGAAGGAGGAAATTATAAGGTAGAGGGATATCGTAACCTCTTTAGCTTTATCAATCTATTGCAATTATTGCTTGCTGGAGTTTAACAAGTAAACACTATGGGGTGCATCAGTAGCTGTTTTTTTTTTTTTTTTGAGAATCAGTAGCTGTTGCTATCATTAGCCAACGTGAGAAGCGTACGAGAAAGAGAGAACGGTGAAATTTTTTGACCATTCACACGTTCTTTTTTTTCAAGATTGTTTCCAATTTTAGTTGTCCGACTAGAACTCATTTGTGCGACTGCCCGTCCAACTGAAATAAAATATTTTCCTTATAAATACTTAAATCTTGTGCCTATCCTTACATAGTACCTCTGTTATAATATTTATTCTTGCTCATCAAGCGTAAGAGTATCTACCACGGTAATTTCTTTTTAAATTACTAATTTAATGTGTTAATTGCAATATAATTGTTGGGATGTACCATGAAGACCTGCTGCTTGCGCTGCTGGCATCCAAACTTGCATGGATCATAATGTGCATCATAAAGTTGATAATTTTAATATCAGTCGTCTCATTGAACAAATATTTAGATTTTAGAGTCATTCATTATTTTCATCCATATTGGATCAAATATGAGTATTAGATTTATAATTAATATTCAGATAAAGTTGTTTCCACTAAACTTTGGAACCGGAAGAAGCTACTTCATAACGGAAAAACTTTTTTTTTTTTCAAAATTATAGTGTAAAAAAATAGAGTAGAGTTAAATGCACCATTGGTTTTGTGCTCCAATCATGTTTCAAGTTTTTTCTCCATTTTCAAAGTTCGAACAATCGATTCGAACCACTCAATATGATATTTATATTAAAATGCGCTTGGAGACAAAATTTTATATTTTTTGAAATTTTTTTACTATTTTTTTAGATAGGTACAAAATCACTGTTTTAGATGGTTCAAATCTTCTGAAAACAGTGATTTAGTATCTATCTAAAAAATTAGTAAAAAAATTTCCAAAAAATAAAATTTGGTCCAAGCACATTTTAATACAAAGATCATGGTGAATGATTCGGATCGACTGTTCGGACTTTGAAAATAAAAATAAGAATGCGGAGCATGATTGGAGCACAAACCAATAGTGCATTTTAATCCTACTAAAAAATAAGTGGTTAATTAAGTCTCATAGTGGAAACTGGAGAGGTTTAAGCAGTCGTATTATTAAAATTCGTTCCAATGTCCAA
>JAJGRW010000227.1:3966229-4040772 GCA_025461045.1 Carex parvula | reverse complement strand
ATGCCTCCACCGTCCTGTGGATCGGTGTAGGTAGGTTTAGGGTTAAAACAGCCGCACCTTCTCCTCTCTTCTTCTCTTTCCCAGCCTCCATTCTTCTCCTCTTCTTTCTTCTTTCTTTCATTGATTTCGTTTTCTCAAATTCTTAGAGGAGTTGCCATATGAACAATCGCCACCACCATTGTACTCAGCATCATCTTCTGAATTATTATTTGTGAGTTGTTTTTTTACTCATCTGTTTATATTTAGTGTTGTAAAATTGAAAATATTGGAGTTATGTGGTGTTTGAATTTGTTCAGCAAAATGTCACTGCTATTGATCAATGTGTATTATGGTGGTAACCTCCAAAGCACTTCAACCGGTGTTGGTTATGACATAGGGGCTGCATTACCTTTACCGTATCTGATTCTACCAGTTTTACTATTATAAGACGGCAAATATACGTTGGACTTGAATTGCTTCCAAGTCGAGTCAAATTGACAATCAGGGTACGTATGAACACAGCACAACCCGGATCGTACCATTTCTCACTATTTCGGATAGAAAATGAGGAAAACTTGGGATGTCATTAAACAAACTGCAGCTCAAGTGGCTGGATTTAAGGTTATAGAATTGGTAGCTGAGGCACACCAGGGTAGAAACCAAATCGTTATGATCCGTGTCCAGATAGTTTGCCTGGAGGTAGTAACACACCGTCAGTTCAGACCGGCTTTCATCCTGACTGGGGCAGTGTACCTGCACCCACCTACTCACCTCCGGTTCAGGCTGGTGATGACCCTTGTGAGCAATCAGATCAAGACACAGAATCTGATACAAGTTCTTTTGATGATGACGATTCGGCTGAAGCATGGGACGCAGATATGGACGAATATGAGGCTGAAATGAACGCCCGAAAAATATTAAAGGATTGGCACAAGTCAATCCCATTCCTCAATCGAGGACCTAAGCATCCATGTTCATCATTCAACGATGAATTGCCAATGCCATACAAGGATCGTGCATTTTTTGCAAACCCCCCCAGATTAGATGAAAAGTTTGCTGAAGGTCAAATGTTTGAATCCAAAGCCAAACTAAAATCAGAACTTGCTGATTTTCACCTACCCCGAAACACAGAGTTAGTCGTGCTAAACAGCAGCAAAACTAAGTATAGAGTTAAATGTAAATCTTCTAAATGCCAATGGAAATTGTATGCAATTGTAGTACCAACAGGTGCATGGACAATTTCCACCAACCCGTTTATCCACACATGTTTTGGAAGTGCTGAAAGGTTGGATAGTCATCAAATGACTGCCAGAGTAATTGCTGATATTATTAAACCGGCTTTGAAAGATGATCTGGAATTAAGCATTAAAGCGGTCAAGCATATGGTTAAAGTTAAATTTGGGTCAGTAGTGCCCTCGTATGACAAGTTGTGGAGAGGTAGGGAACTTGCAATTGCTGACTTGTTTGGAAGCTGGGAGAAGTCTTACGAGATGCTGCCATCGTTGCTGGGTGCCATCAAAGCATCTAATCCAGGTACACAGTACCTACTAGAACATGGACCATCAGACAAGTTTAATATCAATATTTTCAACCGGGTTGCATGGGCATATGGGCCATGCATTGAAGCATGGCCTCATCTTCGACCCGTTATCAGTGTTGATGCCGGGTTCTTATCCGGAAGATACAAGGGTAAACTTTTTATGGCTTGTGCTTACGATGCAGAGCAACAACTCTTGCCACTTGCATTTGCAATTTGTGAAAAAGAGTCTATAGAAAATTGGGGTTGGTTTATGAATTGGTTGCGTATCAATGTTGTCGGGCCAGGAAGAATATGCGTTATCTCGGACCAGCACCTTGGTCTACGAGGGGTGTTTGAGGCTCCTAATCTGGGATGGTGTGAGGAAAACGGTGAAGCTGTCCACCGACTGTGTTCACAGCATATTTGTGAAAATATTTGGAAAAAATACCCTCAAAAGTGGATCAAAAAGGTATTCAAGAAATATGTTGAGAAGAAAAAAATCTGGAGATTTGAAGAGGGGATGGAAAGAATTAGGCAAAGAGATGCAGACGTATATGACTACATCATGAAATTTGGTAAACGGCTCCGCAACTCTGATGCAGAGCCTTTGGCTCTGCATAAGTGGGCACAAGTGCATGATGGATTCCTCAATCGATGGGGTATAATGACAAGTAATGGCTCTGAGGTACTAAACAGTGTATTTAGGATTGCCAGGCAACTACCTGTGTGTGCAATTGTTGAGAAGACCTTTTATAAGTGCGTCGACTGGTTTGTAAATAGGTGGGAGACCGCAATTGGATGGGAGGCAACGGGATAGGATTTTTCAATGAACATTACACTGCTTTTACATCGTCGTAATGAGAAAGCAAGGAAACATGATGTAAGACCGATGTATTATGGCCATAACAGCTATGAGGTTATTGATAAAAATGGAATTCTCGAGACAGTAAGTCAATAATTCGATAAATCTAATTATTTACTTTCACGTAATACATTTGATGTAAATATGATTTCTTAATTGAAGGGTGTTCGGGGCGAAGTGAAGTACGATGTTACCTTCCCTGTAGAAGGAATGCCTATATGTGTGTGTCGGAGACCTCAATTAACAGGAATCCCATGTAACCATGTTCTGGCAGTTTGTTTCTTTAGGAGGCTAAATCCTAACGACTATGTAAGCCCATATTTCAGCTTACAAAATTATATAAACACTTGGTCTGGTCGTTTTAGTGGATATGGAAATAAACGGAATTGGCCATTGGTTAAAGGCCCCATTATAAGGCCAGATCCGGATAAGGAAAAAATAAATAAGGGCAGGAGAAAACACAAGCGAAGAATAATGACTATGGACAAAATGGAGGCCCCTGCCACGAGGCGGAATGCTCGACAACATAATCAAGCGTCAACTACAGCAAGACATTCGGGTATAACAATTTAAAAATTCAAAATACAATTCGTTTGCCATTTTATTTGAACTCAGTTGTACTCATTTTGTAACAGGTGCATCGACTTCCTCAACTCGTAGGATTTAGGGATTCTAAGTATCGCTGGTGCATCGACTTCCTCAACATGTTATGACATGCATTAATGTATCTTATTTAGACATTTTTATTGTATTCTAAGAATTTATGTTGACATTTTTATATGCATGTCATTTTATTGTATTCTAAGAATTTATGTTGTATTCTAAGAATTTTTATTATATTCTAAGAATTTATGTTGACATTTTTATTGTATTCTAAGAATTTATCTTTGACATTTTTATTGTATTCTAAGAATTTAATCAAGAAATTATGCTTCAGTGGTACATACATGAATTTCAAATATGATTCAAATAAGCATAATTTAAACAACACATTTTAGTCATGCTACAAAAATTCAAATAAACATAATTTAAAGGATAATTAAACTTAGTCCAATTAAAGTTACAATAGTTCATTTAACATTACAGATAACATACATATAATAATGGATCCAATCTAACATTAACCTTATATTAATGGATCCAATCTAATTACTCTTCAGGTACCTCTGCAAAAAAAAAATTAAAAGGTATCATGCATTAATCAATAAATAATGGATCCAATCAAAAAATTAAAAGGTATCATGCTTAACAGAGGCACTTACTCAGTCGAAACAAGTTAACGCCTTCGTCGGCGCGCACGCGGTGGTCCAAGGGCGTCAGTCCCGGGAGTGTACGGCTGAGTAGGCTGCCTTGTACGGACTCCAAGAGGTGGAACTGAAGTGGATGGAGCATAATCTGCTGTAAGATTTCCCGGATCTGCAGTGGATAGTTCCATCATACTAAAGTCTCCCATTAGTTCATCGAGTATGAACTGAGATATAGATCCATGCTCTGTGCCGCTCATGAAGTTGTCCAACGTCGGGGGAGGCTCTGAAGTTGTAGGGCGACGATAATGCTGATCAGGAAAATCATCATCCAAATTGATCATGTCCAAGTCCATAGGGATCCCAGCACTGTCGAGTATGCCTCGGAAGATGTGGATCTGATCAATATCCTCCATAATGTCACGAGCATTCTCGAGCATCATCTTGCCATATGCCATTTGTCCCGGGGTCCTCACCATGTCTATTGCCTGCATAGTGAATTGTATCTCTCGAGAAATCTGCATAATACATTTTGAACTGTGACATATTGCACATTAATATTGAAAAATCTAGTTTGATTGAAAAAAAAAATAATGTACGAACCACACGAGAATGCCTATGACCATGAGGAACGTATGCCAGTGTTGCAACATCTCCTGTCCGCGGGGGAGCCTGACGTCGTAGAGCTTCCGGATTGTTATCTGATAGATACACTGATCTCATACCACGCGCGTTGAACCAATGCATGTACATATGATGCCTACTCATGTCATATGGTCTCCGCTCTCCAATTAATACTGCAGGCTTCTCAATGTACTCACTAAGAGTAATCGCCCAACAACCATCCCTTGTTGAATTGCCATCGTGATACCACATATTTCGTAAATAACTGACCTCATCCCATGGTAGAGGAGGAGGAGGCGGGACCTCTTGGTACTTACCAAACTGGCGCATGACCCTATCCGCATGCTGAAACTCCACCATCCAAAAATGGATCACGTAACCGCATCTCATCCAATACCTCTTTTGTCGTCGGACATGTCGAGGTAACTGATCATAGTAATCAACGTATGGTCGCCAGTTAACTGTCTCATCAGCTAATCTATCGAAGTTATCTCTATACGTGGCTGTACCACCTGTAAAAAAAATATAAATTTTAAAAAACAATTATAAATCTATCGAAGTTATCTCGAATTGTAAATCTTTTTACCTAAGTGAGGGTTCTCTGGCCACAAATGAAAAGTGGTCCACTTCACACCGAAAGCATTCCTCGTATCCTCATCGGCACCACCGAAGGGAGGTGGCTCTGATCGGGGTATAGGCCGACCAACAGCAAATCGAGTCCATGACCAAATCTGTAACAACAACATCGGACCCGCTATCGTGTCTGCCCCCGCGTGGCAAGCACGTGACAACTCTCGATAGAGATGTGCAAGTACAGCACCTCCCCAATTGTATTCTCGTGGAGTCTCTAGATCAGTGATGAATTGCAAGTACATCGCAGGGACTCCATCCGCACTTGAATCTGGAAACATAACCGACCCGAATAAATCCATACAAAAACCTCGAGTGTACCGTGCAACTATCTCATCATTGTGCCAATCTTCTAAGGGTAAACTAAATTGCGCCCGCAACCATTTTAGTCTAAGCGCATAAGCAGAGACGGACAATCGTTCTTTCGATGTGTTAGGATTATAAATCCTATATTTATATGGCATTGTCTGATGGAGGTGATTGTAAAAAATAGCCGGATCAGCCCCTAGATCAAACTCTAAGTATGGGTCCCAATCAGTATCGCTGGTGCCAGTAATCGCGTCACCTGCAAATTAAAAGAATTATACAATTAACAATTTATTTTTTATAAATAGGTAATTAAATTAACCGATAAACAACTTCTGATTATTAATTACCCTTAGTCGATAAGCCCCATAGACATGCAACATCTTCCAACGTCACTGTCACCTCACGGACAGGTAGATGAAATGTATTGGTCTCCGGCCTCCACCTCTCAACCAGAGCAGTAATCAAATGCGGATCAATCTTGCAATCATTAAGGCGAGCAATTTGATACAACCCTAACCTCTTCAGAGCACCGTCCATCCGACCGTTGTAAGCAATACTAGTCTGATGTGAATTTACCTGCAATGAAGAGGTAGGCTGCCAAAAAAAATTAAAACATTATAAACCCTTCAAATACTTCATATAATATTTATTTGCAACAAATAATTAATAAATATAATCAAAATTACCTTATCACGAACTTGCCATGCCCTGTGGTTCTGTGGTGCTAATTTCAACAACTCTGGATAATCCGGATTGTCCATTGACTCTGTTAGAAAATTTGATAAATAAATATTTTTGCAACTGATGAGAGTCATCACACTTAAATATATAAACAAATATTTTTTCAAGCATATGGCTACAATAATCAAAATTGAACTATATGTAAACAACATATCATCTAATTTTGATTTTAATAATAAACTTCATGAACACTTAATTACACAAATTTATACTACATATTACTAATTTTACACATTTATAATTTTATCTAATTTTAAACTTCATGAGAGTCATCACACATTTATCTAATTTTACAAAAATTATAATACATATTACTAAAAAGTTACATTATACTACATATATACTAAATTACACTAAATTAACATCAAATAAACTCTAAATTAACACTACATTAGCACTACATTACACTAAATTAACATCAAATGAACTCTAAATTACACTACATTACCACTAAATTACTAAATATACTCCAAATCAACACTAAATTACACCAAATACTAATTTAACACTACATTTCACAAAAACAATCTAAATATACTAAACAAACTAAATTAAATTAGTTATTAATTTTAATTCGGCTAAAATAAAAAATTATAAAAAGAGGGATATTTACCTCGTCAAAATCGTAGATCCGAAGAGTTTCTAACTCTCTTAGACGATCCAGAAATTTTAAAACAATTGGATGGAGAAATGGTTGAGTAAATTGAGAGGATAAAAGAAAAAAAAAAGAAAAAACAAAAAGAGTTCGGAGAGAAAACGAAGAAGGAGAAGAAAGGGAGAGACAGAGATGGAACCGAGAGATGGAACCGCTCTCGGGCAGAAATTCGGAAATCAAGCTCCACCGATCCTACGGATCGGTGGAGGTATAGATGAGGATTTTCTGTGGCGAGGGGATCCGAGGGCATCCGCTGGTGCAAAACATGCTCCACCGGTCCCTAGGACCGGTGTAGCTTGGGTTTTTTTTGCTCCACCGGTCCCTAGGATCGGTGGAGGCTAGTTTTCGAAATTCCGCACAGCGAAGGCTTGTTCCGTTAAATTGATTTAAAGTAATTCTATTTAAAAAAAAAACTCTGTAATATGGCATACCGTGACAGAACTGTACCGTGCCCTGATATATCAGTTACATCTGACTATTTTTACATCCCTATTTAGGGAACGCGTATCCTCTGCATTAACTCAAAAAGGAATATTTTGAGTTAATAAATCTGAATCGTCTGATTCTAAACAGAGCCAATCCGGCTTCTGACTATAACTTAGAAAGATTTTCAATATTCGTGCAAATCTAATTCGTACGAATCTTAAGACAGATCGGATGGTCGAAATTCATTAACTCAAAAGATTCCTTTTGAGTTAATGCAGAGGATACGAATTCCCTGTTTAGATGCATTTTGTTGATTTATAAATTTTGAATGGATAAGTGCGGTATGCTCGAATTTAGCGCCGAGAAAACCAAAAGAAAAGAAAAGGTAAGAAAAAGAAAGAAAAGAAACAAAAGCTACTACAATTACTGCGGGTACAAATTAACTACAAAAACCAAGGCGTAATTTCAATAATTATACTATGGTCAAAAAGAACAAAAAGTAAAAGCTTAAAGTAAAAACGAATATTACCTCATCTTTTTCTCATCAAAAATCCACACTTCAAAAATATATTTTATAATGCGACTTACACTCAAACAAAGGATTAAAATTCGAGCAAATTGAGATTAAAAAAGGAGATCTTAATCTTCGCTAAGAAAACGGTGTTCAGAAAGATTAAGCGACTAACAAAGTTAAAAAGAAACTTAATAAGACTACTCTTGTGTTGCTGAACAGCTTAATCTTTCTTATTAATTTTCTTTCAAGAGAGACTAAGAATAAAATAATATTATCAAATAATATTTAAATTGTATGAAATTTAATTCTTAGATTTATTTTTTTCAATTTTACTCGATTTTTTTTATAAAAATTAAGAGCGAAAAACAAGAACAAGGGGGCGGTTGCCGATTGCTGTGTCACAATCAGATTCTCTGTTTCTCTTATCCATGTCTGAACTCTGAACCTTCGTGTGGTTAGTTTCTGACAAAGAGAACCCAACCCAGAGTCCAAAAAATGTTTCTCCTAGAGTAGTCCAAGGACCCACCTGTCGGTGATCTTGAGGGGGCGACAGCGTTGTCTACAAAGAGATTGCAACAGAGAGTGTGGGATCGCCGTGACCTCGTTCAACAACGCCGTGCAAAAGCTGCCAAACCAACCCCAACCTCCTATGTAGCACTTGTATTCTCTCCATTACTCTAATAACCGAATACCTCCATTTTAAGTAGAAATCAAAGATAATTTGTGCTCTACCTTTAATTTCTTTTGAGTTTATTAAAATTATTCCCCGCTTGTAAATAGACAAAAAATATAGGTATATGTTTTTTTAAGGCACGTATTTATGTATTTTTAGACAAATAATAATGATATTAATTTATTACTTCTACGGATCGAAAATTGTCCGATGTCTGATCTAAGTTGTCTAAATCAAGATTATTTGTGCAAGTAGATTTAAATATATACTAATTTCAATAATTGTACTCTAAATCTTATTTGTTCGTACGAATCTCAATATAAATTATGACTTAGACCGGACACCACACAAATTTCAATCAAACCCTTTCTTTCTAGCCTCTACATTGGACCTAAATTTCATCAGATGTCCGATCTAAATCGTCTTATCTGTATTGAGATTCGTCCTAACAAATTTAAATTTGTATTAATTTTAATTGTTTCTTAAATATAAATCATGTCTACAAATTTCAACACAAATCGAATGACTTAAACGAAATATATATGCAACGAATTTGAATTTCAATTAGATAGCCGTTAAAAAACCCTCCCTTCCCCAATTTGTATCATCGGCAAACTCAAATTTTGAGTTAATACAAAATGAATCCAGATCTTCCAATCTGCGTCGACACAAATATTAAAGAAACTCCGTAGGTTCCACCTCATGCCAGATTGATTCGAATTCTGATTGAACAGTTTGAAATGCTTTAAGTCAAAATCTGAGTTAATGGAGAGGATGCAGATTCCCTCTTCTTTAATTTTACATAGACATGTGACATTTTGTTGTGTATTTAAGATTTTCAATGGCATTTTATCTGATTTTTTTTGTGGTTTTACATTGGCAGATGTACTGTGTTTTGTGACAAATGGAGAGCACATGTAACTAACTGTTTAATTTTTTCAGAATAAATTATGGGAATCCCCATGCACTACAGTAGGAACCTATGGACCTAAGAATATATAGCTCACAGCTCTCTTGTTTTCTTTAATTTGTGCTCCTTTTTGCCTCTGCATGCTGTTTAAATTTAATATTTAACCAAAGATTTGTTCAGATGTCACGGATTTGTCCGATATTTTTATTAAAACCCCTAAAAAAAACAAATTATCAAATCTGCTCCCACTCCAAAGTTATAATTATTTCTACCCTAACCGCCCGTGGGCTGGGCGGTCCACTTTTTCCACCAGACCGCCCAGCTACCGGGCGGTCCACTGTGCATAGCTGACCGCCCAGCAGCTGGGCGGTCCGCTAGTGTTTTTTTTTTTTTTTTTTTTTTTTTTTTTTTTTTTTTTTTAAAGATTAGATTAGAGACAATATGAATATGAATATAAAGATGCTGAATTCTTAACGCTAAAAGTTCGAATTTTTTTTGTAAATATTAGTTAGATTACTTCTGTGAAGCATATTTATACTAAAATACGCTAAATTACTTGGAATTATGTTAATTTACGTTGAGTTACACTATATTAAGTTAAATTACACTAAATCACATTACATTACGCTAAAATACGGTAAATTACATATGAATAGGGACGATATCTTCACTGAAAAGGAGAAAAACAACGATGAAACTTCAAACGGTCATAAAACGGCGCTCGAGTGTCCGATTTCAGCAAATGAGCACTTTTCGGAAAGCTTGCGAAAATGCGCATGCGTCTATGCCGGCTAAGCCTGTTGAATAACTGAATATTTCCTATGATTGCAATTGATCTGTTCTATGCTTTACTCATGATGTTTAACCAAGTCCTGCGCATGCTTCACAAAAAAGGGCATAACTTTTGATCCGTCCGTCGGATCGGGCTGAAATTTTGACATGAGCTCCACAGCCCCTGTACCAAGCTAATTTCCTTTCGGGACCGATCCGACCGTCGGATTCGTCAAAAAACTAAGGGAAGAGCCTCAAAACTTGAGTTGAAGTTTCCGATTAAGATTTTCATGTCTATCATTCAATCCAAGTAGCTCAGTAAATTAGTTACATAATGAACTTGCAGATGAGCAATTTAGCGTATTTTTTATGATTCATGAAAGATGAGCAAAATCAGTCTACTATAGCGTAATTTTGTGTAGTTTAGTGTTTTTTTAGCGTATTTTAGCGTAGTTTATTGTTTTGAGTAATTTAGTGTATTTTAGCATATTGAGTAATTTAGCGTATTGAGTAATTTAGCGTATTGAGTAGTTTAGCGTATTGAGTAATTTAACGTATTTTAGCGTATTGAGTAATTTAGCGTATTGAGTAATTTAGCGTATTGAGTAATTTAACGTATTGCGTAATTTAGCGTATTTTATCGTATTTTAGCATATTTTACCGTATTTTAGTGTCCGATTTCAGCAAATGAGCACTTTTCGGAAAGCTTAAGAATAACTCACTTAAGTAATTTAGCGTATTGAGTAATTTAGTATAACTCACTTAAGTAATTACATATTGAGTAAATTACTTAAGATTTTCATTTCGTCGTCGTTTTCGCCTTTTCAGTGAAGATATCGTCCCTATTCATATGTAATTTACCGTATTTTAGCATAATGTAATGTGATTTAGTGTAATTTAACTTAATATAGTGTAACTCAACGTAAATTAACATAATTCCAAGTAATTTAGCGTATTTTAGTATAAATATGCTTCACAGAAGTAATCTAACTAATATTTACAAAAAAAATTCGAACTTTTAGCGTTAAGAATTCAGCATCTTTATATTCATATTCATATTGTCTCTAATCTAATCTTTAAAAAAAAAAAAAAAAAAAAAAAAAAAAAAAAACACTAGCGGACCGCCCAGCTGCTGGGCGGTCAGCTATGCACAGTGGACCGCCCGGTAGCTGGGCGGTCTGGTGGAAAAAGTGGACCGCCCAGCCCACGGGCGGTTAGGGTAGAAATAATTATAACTTTGGAGTGGGAGCAGATTTGATAATTTGTTTTTTTTTTAGGGGTTTTAATAAAAATATCGGCGGATTTGTACTGGTATGAAATATTATCCGAAAATTTTATTATTATACAAAAAAAATAAAAATAAAAATTTACAATCTACACAATCCGCATAATTAATTTGCGAAAATTTAGTTCCATTTCTGCAAAATTATTCTGTGGAAATGAGATTTTTCTGTGGATTTTTTTAAGATGTTTTAATTGTTTTATTAGTTATTTGAAGTTTTATTTGTTAATTGTTTGAATATTTGAATATATTTGTAAAATGAGAAGTAAGACAATATTGAAGATTGAATTTTGCAGAAATAAAATTTCTGCAGAATAATTTAATGGAAATTCAACGAATTTCTGCAAAATAATTATGCGGATTGTGTAGATTTTTTGAAATTTGTTGAAAACAGGTGTAGATTGTGAAATTTGTTATTTTTTTGTATATTAATAAAAATTTCAGAAATATTATGGATAATGGATATGACATTTCATAAATTAATTTGTACATTTTATATTTTCATTAAAATAATTGTGAAAATTAGTGATACGAAAAGTTACGAAAATTTTATATTCTTTTTTTAATAGTATGAAAAATTAATACAAGATATCTTACTTATTTTTATATTAATTGTTGTATATAAAAAAAACACGAAAAAATTATAAAAAATAAAAAATTTGATCTTTAGGTATATTTTCATATAGAGATCATATTTAACGGTTCAGATCAACTGTTTTAATTAAAAAATAAAAATAAAAATCTATAATTTGGATCAATTCGTAATTTGCATATTATCATAACTTCATCCATACATATGCCTTTTAAAGAATGTAAAAAAAAAAAAGAATTCATACTTATCTAGTTTAAAAGCGATGTAGACAATTTCATATTTTTTTGACAAAAGTGAAAGAAGCATCTTGACCACCATTTGATTGCGACAAAGTAATTATCTTAAACTTTCAAATTTTATAATATAGCTCATTTAAAATTGCGCACTCATTTGAAACAAAAGCACATGAGGAATCATTTGTAGGTAATCATGCTTAAGTTAAATAAATGAGAACAAATCAAGGGACTACTTTAAATTATATACGTTCTATGTTTGAATGAAGTGAGAATAACTAGAATAGCAAAAAAGTTTTAGCAATCATGTGGTAGGTAAATAAAACAAAACAAAAAAAAAACACTAACTAAAACATACTTAGATTTAAGCCTACACCTCCCCCATAAGCATTAACCCAACAAGTCTAAGAATATTATACAAGTGTATAAAGACAAAAGAGCATTTTTCATAATTATCCTTCACTCAGTGGCTTTTAAACTCCAATTAATTTATTATAGCACAGTAGCTATAAGGCTGTCATAGATTATTTATAACACTGTTGCTTTGGGCTGACAAAAGAGCATTTTTCATTTTCATTTACATTTTTTGTTAAATTTTTTAGGCCTGTAAATTAATTTATATTGATTAAAATAAATTGGTTGTCAACAAATTAATTATTAATTTAAATTCTGAATTAATTGTCATCAACTTAAATTATGTTGTTATTTTTGTTCAAATTTAGTTTCTAAATTGAAATCTAATTGTTGGAATGTGAATTTTTTTTGAGGTAAATTGCATAAATTAACTCAAAAAAACTGCATTAGTGATGTAGTTCCTTAAAAAATGCTTGAAATTAAGAAATGTGATTCCTTCTATGGGATCAAAATGAATGTTTCATGCATCTTTCTGGTAGTAGGAAATATTTAATACTTTTATATAGTCAGTTCTAATTAAATTTGTTTTAATTAAAGCCACCGGCCACCTTAAAATATTGCACAGAACAATGACTTCTATTAGTCTTAATTTCAATTTATGACTCAATACACCCGTTCTTTTGTCAGCTCTAAATACCTTAAAATATTGCACAGAACATTGCCAAAAATAACACAGATTTTGATTTTCTTAATTAATGTTGTGCTTTTTCTATACATTTTTTTGTAATTTATGCTGCAATTTTAATTGATATATTTGAATTAATGTTGTGCTTTTCTTTTATATTTTTCGTATTTTATGCAACAATTTTCTGTTCTTATGCAACAATCTACGTATCATAATTAAAATAATAAAAATAATATATATAATAGGAATATCGTATCTGATACGATATTCGTATCCATGCAACATAGGCTAAGAGTATTGCCGTATTGCTATATCCGTATCGTATCTGATACAATATCTATACCCGTATCCATACAACATAGGCTAAAAGTATTGCCATATTGCTATATCCGTATCGTATCCGATATGATATCTGTACCCGTATCCATGCAACATAGGCTAAAAGTATTGCCATATTGCTATTTCCGTATTGTATCCGATACGATATCCGTACCTGTATCCATGCAACATAGGCTAAAAGTATTGCTGTATTGCTATATCCGTATCGTATCCGATACGATATCCGTACCCGTATTCATGCAACATAGGCTAAAAGTATTGCCGTATTGCTATATCCGTATCGTATCCGATACGATATCCGTACCCGTATCCATGCAACATAGGCTAAAAGTATTGTCCGCAATTGGCAAAATACCAGTCATGAGAAAGGCGTACAAATGCTAACATCACATCTCTTCCAGTAGAGAAACAATGCATTTTCTTAGCAATTACCTACTTCTAAAATGCTTTATATAGTATCCATTATTGATAAAGAAATTAAATCAATTAACTACCAAAACCAAAAGAACTACTGGTGCTATACAGAGCCACCCGTTCTATATAAACATATGGAAATACAAGCAGGAGTTCATAATTAATCGCTTTTTTTACCAAAAAAAAAAGGAAAAGAAAATAAAATTAAAAACAATCAGAACATACTGGCAACGACAAATAACCACAAAATAACAAGCATAACCAAAGTAGATAAAAAATTTAAATAAAAAATACCCTTTTACAGAAATCCCCTTCTGAATTGTTTATTTTACCCTCAACACTGCTGTTTTGCAGATCTCAACCATGACGCTTTAGTTGCTTAATCTACAAAGTACAAACAGGAAAGATAAATCAGTTTTTTATTGCTTAAACTTGTTGTATACTGTGCATATATAAAATCCATAAACTAAGGACTCCTATGGGAAGTTTAAAATATATCTATTTATTTGTTCAAACTTTATACTTGCATTAGATATAACCTAGATAATCCCAATTTAAGTGATATATATACCTCAACTGAAGGTAAGCAGGGTAATAATTAAATAGTACTAATAACACATTTTCGTCATAAACTAGAATACATGCATCCCAACAGAATACCCACGTGCAGAAAATAAAATCTGTAAATTTCATACCCTAAATGAATGCAATATATGATGCCTACCAATATTATAATGAAAATTTGTATCAGTATTTCTCCCTCAATCTGTTCTGACTTCCATATTTGAAAATAAATAGTCGTTGCCACTTATATTTTTACATGTATACGGATTGTTATCAGCTAAGGTGCTTAGAAAGACCAATCTCTTAGTTTTCATGGAACATTTATCAATTTGTTACATTGTTAATTAAAAAACAAGAGTGCACACACACAAAACCTTTGAAAGAGAGCTGGCAGAAATTTCTTAATTATGCATGTTACGAATCAGGAATACAAAAGATAGAGATACCCAACATGAAATGATTTTGCTCCCTCAGTTAATCAGGAATCATAAAATAGAGAAAAGGGACGAAAACAGAGAATGCACAAATATGGTTCTAATTTGATTGCATAGGTGCTATTTGTGCAAATTAAATAGCTACTAACCTTGTGCTTATATTGGTGGAGAAACTGAATGGCGTCTTCTGGTAAGTAGCACGGAATGATTCATCTAATGAGTAGATAGTCACCTTAGGAATGTGCTTGAATCTGTTCCACTCAAAACCACTTTCTCCTTCACTCACAATCTTCTGAAACAACTCCTCACTACACCTGATTGTTAGCTTATTTGACATTGTCGTTGCCAAGTAATCTGGGAGGGTTTTCATTTCAAAATCAATTAGGACCATCTTCTCTAATGATATAAGGTTCTCCAAAGATTTTAGGTTTGGGCATTCATTAACTAGAATATCAGTGATACTGGGTAAATTGGAAATTCTCTCCAGGATGGGATTACTGTAAACAGCAATTTCTTTGATTGATGGGAGGTGTTCTATAAATATTAGATTGTCAGCTTGGTTAATATCTAGTAACTCTAAGGAAGTAGTATGGTACAAAAGACCATCTGGAAGATATCTCAATAGGGGACAAGATTCAATAAATAATTTCTTTAGCTTCGGCATGGCTGGTTGTTCCTTATTCCATTGCCACTCTTTCCAATTGGTCATCTTGATAAAAAATAGTTCCCTCAAATTGGGAAATGCGGGTTTGACAGGACAACCCGTTGCTATTATAGGTTTGCTTTGGATATCCCCCCACAAGAACTCTTCTCCCACACTCACGACTGAATATACATCTTTTAATCGAAGAATATCCAAATTGGGGAGTTGGCCTAATGGAGCAAGCCCCTCAAAGCAAGCACAATTTTCAATAGTAAGATACTTCAGGTTTGGAAGGGATGCTCCCAAATTCAACCAATTAGGAAGGCATCTACCAAAGTAACCTTTAATTACACAATCTTCTACATAACGTGGAGGACAAAGCTCATTCAAAACGTCCTCCGTTGTCATCTTCATCTCGTCAGTTTGGGAAAGTTGTTCTTTCCAGCTCAATAAAGTGTAGGTAAGGTATAGTTGGCTCAACTCGTTCTTGCTCTTAAGGTCTGCTCTTTTTGCTATGTTCCTATCAGATACTCTTTCTAAGCCATCTAAATGAAGTTCAATGAGTTGTGATATAGACTCTAACCCATCTAGGCTACTGAATCCCTCCAAACTATTCTTGTATAGTTTGAAGCCATATAGAACACTGAGGTTTTCTAGATTATTTAATCCCGCTGGGATTGCCTCAACTTTTGTATTTTCAAAAGAAATACCCCTCAATTCTCGTAGATTACTAATACTTTGGGGGATGTGCGACAACTCAATGCAGTCTATGCAATCAAAGAATTCTAAATTTCTTAGATTTTTTATGGCATTTGGAATAGTTCTTATCTTAGAATCACTGACATCCAAATATCTCAGATGCACAAGGCCAAACAAAGAATTTGGTAGGCTTGAAATATTGGACTTGCGTAGATCTAAAATGCGTAGCTTAGAAAGAACTTTACACAGATGATCAAGTGCAAATTCAGGTTTATCACGAAGTAATAATGTTCTCAACCCTTTTTCTTTTTTAATTACTTCAATGTTTACCTCATCTCCTTGTATTGATAATCGTCGTACTTTCAGTGAACCCTCAAGCCTATCAATAGCTTGTCCCTCCCGTAATTGACAGTTCTCATTTTTTCCTAATTGACTGGCAAAAGACCACAGGACGTCATGCATTTTGCATTCTATCTGACCAACGTTATTGTTAGTAACTTCTAAAATATTTCGCAGCAGTAACTCTGTGAAATACAAATGCCCCAACTCCCAAAAATCTCCCTTATCCAGCAAAAAACCTTCTCCTTGCCACATATATATTAAATTTACTTTGTTAAACACGAAATCTTCAGGAAAGAGCGAGCAAAAGATGAAGCACTGCTTCAAAGGCGATGAAAGGTCCTCATAGGTCAAATAGATTGCACTATGGACACCTCCCGGTAGCCCGTCCATAGACCACACGTTGCTTCTAAGAATTGCATGCCAATTTTCTCTCGAGATAGCCTTTGTGCGAAGTACACCGCCTATGCTTTTGATGGCAAGGGGCACACCACCACATTTTTCAACAATTTGCATCCCGATTTCCCGGTGATCTTCAATGTCACTCTCAATCCCATTTGGAAGTACCTATATATCATATAAGTATTTTAACATGAAGTTAGTACCTTTGAATGTTTCTTTAGTTGCACATGATTGAATATAATGTTGTGCATTGGAAAATTTTCAAAAATACTATATTTGATTGCATTTCTTTTTCGTCAACCAGATGTAAAACTATATATACTTTTATGAAGCTAGCTGGGGCCTGCTGCTTGAAACAAAAAGAAGTCAAAAACAAAAATAGAGCAAATATGAGCAGGTTCGCACATCTAATATTAATTCAAATAAGGAATGTACATTGTAATACTATGATAGTAATCAGTGTTACCTGTTTAATTAATAAGGACCAGCCATCCTCGTCGGATAACTTCTCCACTAGATGTGATTTTGTTGCCCTCATTCCATTCGCAACTCTTTCATCTCGAGTGGTGATAAGTAACCTACTCCCATATGCTCCGCCACTCATGGGAGCACGCAACAGGCTGTCCCAAACCGCTTGGCTCTCTTCCCAAACATCATCGAGAACAAGGAGGTATTTTTTCTTCTGGACGAGCCTCTCGAGTATTGGCACCAACTCCGATCTTTTGTTGGCATCACCAGGCTCACCTCGTGCACTCCAAATCATCCACTTTAACAATTCTACATCATTCACCTCCTTTGAGACACATACCCAAATTTTTAACTGAAATTCACCCTCAATTCTCGGATCATTGAAAATCTTTTTAGCTAGAGTGGTCTTCCCAATTCCTCCCATCCCCAAAATAACAACAACACGAACATTTTCTCTCACCCACTTCTCTTCTTCGGCCAACCACTTAACTAGCATCTCTGTATCTTCTTCAATCTTTTCTCCCACAATATCATCTCCCTCAGTCACGAGTTCAGTTTTTCGCATTCTGGGTGAGTCCACTCGGGAAACTTGATCAGAAGGCTTAGGAAAGATTTTTAATTCGGTCAAACCCAGATCAGCCCTTCTCTTGGCAATTTCCTCTAGTCTCGAATTGATATCCTTTATTTTGGAACCAATATCGTGAGCAAAGAAGGGGTTGCGGAAGCAAGGCAGCAAAGGGCAGCCACATCGAGCATTTGAAGAGGAATACGAACTGGAGCCGGTAAGTTGCTCATTTGCCTTGATCTGACATAGGTCGATTACGTCATCGGCATCATACATGACATCCTTGAGCTGCATGAGCCAGCGTTCAATGGTCCCGTCGTCGCTCTGCTTCCTCTCGGCATCGGCAAGGACCAACTGGATGTCACGAACCGTCTTGCCGAGCTTCTCGATCTGGCCAGGGATACCCAACAGCATCTCAACGTGCACCATTTGCTTGAGAAGTTCGCTAAACTTTGACAGGAAGGCATCAAGTACCATCGCCGTCTTTGTTTTGAATAACAACTACAGCTAGTGCTCAAGAGGAAGAGAGATTTTAATGGGATAATCGGAGAAAATGGTTTTGGATTGACGAGATTTTAGTAGGCCTTAATTTTCTCCTAATAGTCTAAAAGAATATCGCATTAAAAAATTCACCCTGAGCTGGAAGATAGTGGTTGGACAGCGATAGGACATTGACCTGTTCTAATCTAGTGGCGCGTCCAAGCCATGTGCTCTGTGAAGGCCACCATGTGATTGCCATGTGAAGGAAAGCAGGTTCAAGAAACGTTTGTGCCATGTGATTGCGTAATAGATATTATTTTTTCTCTGTTAGCGTTTGTGCCATGTGAAGGCAACCACTAACCTCCAAAGAAACGCTTCATGCATTCTGACTTCCGAATGAAACCTATTATCCCAAAGAAAAAAAAACGAAAAGTGAGATATTTATAATGGATCTTCTAGGAATAATTACTTATTAGCAGAGAATTACTTTCTATCAAGATTATTGTAGTAAAACTAAAAAAAAAAAATATTTAGCTGTGCCCAAAAATATTTATCACGATTATGGAATGAGAATGTACTAAAAAAGAATGTTCGTTTGTACCGATGGAATAGTTCCGAAAATTTCTTATTTGTTTTTAAATTATGTATCACATTTTATTATTTATGTAATATTAAATTATTACAATCAAAATTAAATAAATTATATAAGTCCATTTAAAAAAAATAAATTGTAAAATGATGGAACATACAAAGTCTAAATTTAATTACTAATTAAAATATAAAGCATTACGATTAATTTTTTATATAAAGCATTACTAATTAAAATATAAAGCATTACGAGAAATTTCATAATACGTTGACATATCCAAATACACAAATCTTACAAAATATTTTGCACATTTTTTGAAATCGTCATAATTTTAAAACAACATCATCTGTAATAAGAAAAAAAATAAAAGAAACATATTTTTAGTTTTTTACATGCGAACAATTTTGTAGAGTGACTAATTATAAATATATAATAGTAAGATATAATTATCTTGCTTAGAACTTACAAATCATAAAAATTTAAAAATGTATACGAATTTGATATGTTGGACCTGCAAAATACACTTTTAAATAATGTTGAAATCTACACATATTACAAAAAATAAAAACTATAGTAAGAAATGATTCAACCTTTGTTATTTGGAACATTAAGTTAAATAATTCCTATGTAACATTAAAAATATATATACATACTATAATTCCTAACATGCAATTAGTATGAAACTGACAATAATAGTTTTCTTTTGTGTTAAATTTTTTTTTTTTAAATTATGCAAGCTAATATGCATACAAATAAAATTTTAAAATTCCAAATTTTAATTTTTACTTGATATTTTAGATATACTAATCTACAACAACTTCATAATACAATAATCACTTCTGCGAATTTATAATACCGGGTAGAATATATTGAACTCATTACAAATAAACTATCAACATGATATCAAAATATTCTCCATGTCGGATTTAATTTGCTAGTAAAGATGAGGCAAATATTTTAAAAATAATTTTAATCCAGTTTGATATGTATAATCTACCCGGAATTATATATATAGAAGAATTCGCGGAAGTAAATATTGTATTATGAAGTTGTTGTAGTGTAGGATTTATGAAAATATTAAGTAAAATTTAAATTTTGTAATTTTATAATTTTATTTGTATGCATATTAGCTTGCATATTTTAAAAAAAAATTATTCAACACAAAAGAAAACTATTGTTGTCAGTTTCATACTGATTGCATGTTACATGGGAATTATTGTATGTATATAACTTTGCTTGGCTGGAAAATACATATTTTTAATATTCCAAATAACAAAGTTACAATGATATCTTACTATAGTGCTTTTATTTATTTTTTTGGTAATATGTGAAGATTCCAACATTTAAAAGTGTTTAAATTCGTATACATTTTTAATTTTTTATGAATTGTAAATTCTTAGCAAGATAATTATATCTAACTATTATATATTAATTAGTCAGTCGAAAAATTGTTAGCATGTAAAAAAACAAAAAATATGTTTTTATTTTTATTTTATTTTTTAGAGATCTGCACAGAAATTTAATATTTCCATAATGGCTCTTTTAATATCAGCACCTACTCTGTGTAGGGACAGTGATGAACAAGGTCCCAAACCCTGTTGATGCCTTTTTGCATTGGACCAAGGCGCACATGTAATGTAATGTTTTTGCATTGGACCAAGGCGCCCCTGTTGAACAAGGTCCCAAACCCTGTTGATGCCTTTTTGCCTTTTCACGCTAGTTTAATATTTCTCCTTGTTCTTGACTCGTCCATTGTAATTTTACTTACCATCAAGACACTGTCACTTACCATGACAGATTAAATTAGATCATCGAAATCAAGTAAGAAGAACATAAAATGCAAAAGCAATTAAATCAACAAAATGTTGCACAAACATAAAAGTATACATATCAAAGCATCATGAGTAACAAGGTTTACTGCTTAGCCCTAAGAATCTAAACTTAGCTGCGGAACGGCATGTTTACAAGAGGCTCAAAGAAGACACAAACAAGTAGCACGTCCTAACTAGCCTCAACTCACTCCTTTCTTTTCACTTAATAAAATAAACACCAAATGATATAAACATGTCTTCCTCTTCAGTCCAGAGAGCTTATATAGGGGAAAGGGGGCGCCTGGAGATGAGTGGAGTCCAAGAAATCTAATATAGATACAACTGGAGCAGTTATTCACCAATGAACGCCTCGGATACGGTCCGTATTGTAACTGTATCGCTGAGGGACAATGCGTATCGCGTCATTTATGATCCGTATTGGGGCTCTGGTCCATATTTGCCAATACGGGCCGTAACAGAGCCTTAGTCGATGAGTTGTGCTTATCCGATTGATCTGATTCTTGCTCCAAATGATGTAGAATAGCCCCAAAACATGTTTTCTGCACTAAAACATAGAGTAGAGCAATAGTAACTTTTTTCTCTAATTAAATTAACATAAAGGTGAGATAATAAGACAAAATCTAAGTCAAAACTCTACGTAATTTATTATCATTTTGACGTTGATTAGTCACTCATTCAAAAAATAAATAAATAAATAAAGGGCTGACGGACCATTTAAATAATAGGCAGTAGGTATTCGCTAGAGTTAACATGAAGGCTGAAGCATTTACAAAATGAATCGACCGAATTATTATTTGTAGTTTAAAATAATATGGACATCAACTTCAAGGAAACTTCTTATACAGATAATTATTTGCCATCATTTAATTGATGCTTCCTCATCAATGAAATAGGCAGCGGGGGACAGGAAGTAGCCTCCCATTTTGCATTTGGACCCTTCTCGGATTTCACAAAAACTCAGCTCAAGTACGACTGTCAGTTGGAACAAGAAAATCACGAAAACTCTAACCGGATTTAGAAAGTGCTTTGTGAAAAATGGATCCAAGCGGAAAAGGAAGTGGTTTGTGAAACTCTAAAAGAAAAGTGAGCAGTGCCGAAACCCTAAGACAAGAGGAAGCGACAACTATAAAGAGAGAGAGAAGAGAGATATGAGAGAGTAGTGGTTCGATTTGGAAATAACTGCAAGTTTGAAAAGTGATTCGCTTATGAAATCTTCTAGAAGTTGTCATCTGAAAGTACAGCAAGTAGTCCCGCAGGAAGTATAAGTAGTTTGGCAAGTTGTGAAAGTTGCAAACGGTTAGCAACAAACTTGAGACCACTTGCAAGAGTCGCTGGTTATTAGAATTTTGAATTACGTATTATATATGATTTGTCATTGAAGATATAATATTGAGTATAGAGTTTTACAGTATTCGCGCAAGTCAAATGACAGTTGATTTGAATAAAAAATGGATACAACTCGCTGAGTACAATTAGTCGCTTTGAACTTCAAACACAAATTTATACAAATTGAATCAAGAACGTGAATGAATCTTACACTGATTTTGTGAGAAATCCGTATTTGGAGATTTGGAAGAAAAAATACACGATTTCTAAACTATTAACCGTGTATAGAGTACTGTAGTCGTACACGGGTCATTAATAAGGGGAAATTTCATGTATACCCCTCAAAAACTTCAAAATTACGTTTTTTCCCCTCTAAAATTCATAATATCATATTTACCCTTCTAAATTTTAACTCACAAATTTATCCAATTGATTGATTTGTCTATTAAAAATATTTAAAATTTATAAATTACCCATTTTACCTAATACAGCAAAAGGGAAAAAAAGGCGCAGCTTGTCAATAAAGAATCCCAAATGAAAAAAGACTGCAGTTGAAAGCATGTAAACAAAAACGATATATGTAACTTTTAATACGAAATTCAAAACATATTACCTAATCAGCAAGATGTTTCTTGGCAGTGAGAAATCCCAAATGAAAAAAAAAAAAAAAAAACTTGATGGAGATGTTGTAGGTGCTCTGTACGTAATTGCTCAGAGCTTTAGGGCTTGAAAAAAAAAAAAAAAAAAAACTAGACTTTTAGGTAATGTATTTGTAAAATCATTACTAGAATTAATTTTTAGCCTTAATTTGTTAAACATATTATCTCATATGCTTCCTTGGTACTACTTCCAGTTGGGATGTATTCAAAAGGCGACTATCCAATCTACTTAACTATAACTTTTCTACTTCTACTTAATATGCTTTTGCTTAAGCTTGCTGAACATATCAAGAATAATGTGAATGGGGCAAAAAGGAATGTCAAATTCATAAAAAGTTCTAGATAAAATATCTGTAGTAGCTAGAGTTGCTAGATTATGAATGCAGTGCTCATTTCAAGCCTCTCAATATCGTGCTGTTGAGTCTACAATATCTTCAGATAATATTTTTTAATCGAGTGATGTTAGAGAATAAAATGAGGAATCTGTTACCATTTGATAAAGGGTAAAATGGGAGGAGGGAGGATTTTTATTTTTTACATGAAGAGTAAAATGGGTAAGTTATAAATTTCAAATTAGTTTTAAAAGAGAAGTCAATAAATTGAGGTAAATTTGTGAGTTTTTAAAATTTAGAAGGATAAATATGATATGAGTGAGTATATGGTACTATGCATAGCACGGATTGGTCCGTACTACTGATTAATATTTTTGTTTCCAAAATCCTAACGGCCGATCCGAACCGTTCAACATGATTTTCATATGAGAATATACTTGTGGGCTAAATTTTCTATTTTTTTTTTACTATTCTTTTAGATAGGTAGAAAATCACTGTTTTGAATGGTCCAGAATTTTCAGATCAAGTGATTTTGTATCTATTTTAAACTATATTAAAAAGTTTAAAAAAATACAAAATTTAGTCTATAAGTACATATTCATGTGGGAATCACGTTGAACGGTTCGGATTGACAATTAGAATTTTTAAAATGAAAATATAACTCCGTAATACAGACTAATCTGTGCTATACATAGTAACATAGGCTCACTCATATGATATTAAGAATTTTAGAGGGTGGAATATGTAATTTCAAGATTTTTGAGGGGTATAGGTGAAATTCCTCCTATTTTTTTTGTTGCTCTGCAATAGATTAGAGCAGGTCAATGTCCCATCGCTCACCAACAACGATCTGTCTTCCAGCTCAGCGTGAACTTATTTATCCGATTTTCTTTTACACTGTTGCATTAATCAAGGAAACGAATAATTCAGACCTGATTGCCTGGATTTTTTCTAAAATACGTAATTAAAATAATTAATTTAAAAAAAACAACATGATTACTGTTTTTTTACAAAAACCATAAAAACCGAACTGCCAATTCGGTCTGAAGAGTTGTTTTTTTTTCTGAACCGAATTGGCAATTCGGTCTAGCCTTTTTTCACAGTTCCCTGACAATTTCTGTGTGGCCTTGCGTGTAACTCCTCTTGGACCAAATTGGCAATTCGGTCCAGAGGTTTTTTTAGCCCAGACCGAATTGCCAATTCGATCTGGGGGCCTTTTTTTTTTAGACACACTAAGAAGAGCAAAATAAAGAAATCTAACACTGAAAATTTAAATTTTTTGTTTAAATTATTTGTTAGATTACTTCTTTTGATTTATAATTAGCATATTTATACTAAAATACACTAAATTACTTGAAATTATGTTGAATTACACTATATTACAATAAATTATGTTGAATTACGTTAAATTACGCTAAATTACAATAATTTCGCTAATTATGGTGAAATACGGTAAATTACGCTAAAGTAGACTGATTTTGTGCCATCTTTCATGAATCATAAAAAATAGTAAAAATTGGTATTCTACAAGTTCATTATGTAACTAATTTACTTAGCTACTTAGATTGAATAATAGAAATGAAAATCTTAATCGGAAACTTCAACTCAAGTTTTGAGGCTCTTTTATTTTTTTCGGTAATTCTGAATTTCAAAAAAAGACGTAGTGGTCACGGACGGATGCGTATTTTCGCAAGCTTTCCGAAAAGTGGTCATTTGCTGAAATCGGACACTCATCGCCGTTTTATGACTATTTGAAAATTCGCCGTCGTTTTTTCGCATTTTCAGTGAAGATATCGTCTCTATTCATCTGTAATTTAGCGTAATTTGCCGTATTTTAGTGTAATGTAATGTAATTTAGTGTAATTTAACTTAATATAGTGTAATTCAACATAATTTCAAGTAACTTAGCTTATTTTAGTATAAATATGTTAATTATATATCAAATGAAGTAATCTATCAAATAATTTAAACAAAAAATTCAAATTTTCAGTGTTAGATTTCATTATCTTGCTGTTCATAGTGTCTCTAAAAAAAAAAAAAGTCCCAGACCGAATTGGCAATTCGGTCTGGGCTAAAAAAGCCTCTGGACCGAATTGCCAATTTGGTCTGGCCCGTTTTATGATTTTCTGTGGCGTTCTTTTAACAACCCGGTGAAAAATAACTGGACTGAATTGCCAATTCGATCTGAAAAAAAAAATTCATCAGACCGAATTGGCAGTTCGGTTTTTATGATTTTTGTAAAAAAAAAATAATCATGTTGTTTTTTAAAATTAATTATTTTAATTACGTTTTAAAAAAAAAAATCCTGATTGCCTTCCCATGTGCCGAAGGATGCTATTATTATTTATTAATATTCCTTGTCCAGCTCATCTCCGCCCCACCAACTCTTTAGTTCCAAATTACCCCATTCTCCAAATATCCCCATTAATTCCAATCTCTCTTCCTCTCAGCACTAGCTGCAAATCTCATTCAAACAAACATGGCAATAATACTCGATGCCTTCCTATCAAAGTTTAGCCAATTTCTCGTGCAAATGGTGACCGATGAGGTGGGCATGCTGCTGGGCGTCCCTGGCCAGATTGAGAAGCTCGGCGAGACCGTTCGTGGCATTCAATGCGTTCTTGCCGATGCCAACAGTAAGCAGAGCAATAACAAGGCCATTGAACACTGGCTCATGCAGCTCAAGGATGTCATGTATGATGCCGATGACGTCATCGACCTCTGTCAGACCAAGGCAAAGGAGCGCCGTTCGGGCTCCAGTTCGTATTCCTCGTCAAATGCTCGTTGTGGCTATCCTTTCCTGTCTTGCTTCGGCAACCCATTCTTAGCTCATGAGATTGGTTCTAAAATAAAGGATATCAATTCGAGACTGGAGGGAATTGCCAAGAGAAGGACTGATCTGGGTTTGACCCAATCACAACCCTCTCTTAGCCCTTTTGATCGAGTTCGCCGAGTGGACTCAACCATCGACACCGAGACAGATCCCTTGATTGTGGTACATGATATTGTGGGAGAAAAGATTGAAGAAGATACTGAGATGCTAGTGAACTGGCTGACCGAAGAAGAGAAGGGGGTGACAGAAAATATTTGTGTTGTTGCTATTCTAGGGATGGGAGGATTAGGGAAGAGCACTTTAGCAAAAAAGATTTTCAATGATCGGAGAATTGAGGATGAATTTCAGTTAAAAATTTGGGTATGTGTCTCAAAGGAGGTGAAAGGAGAAGAAGTGTTGAAATGTGTGATCCGGGAGGCAGGTGGTGAGCCTGGTGATGCCCGCAAAAGAGCGGAGCTAGTGCCTTTACTCGAGAGGCACGTAAGGGGGAAAAAGTTTTTTCTTGTTCTCGATGATGTTTGGGAAGAGAGCCAAGAAGTTTGGGACAGCCTGTTGCGGACTCCCATGAGTGGAGGAGCTCATGAGAGTAGATTACTTGTTACTACCCGAGATGACAGAGTTGCAAATGGAATGAAGGCAGCAAAATCACATCGGGTGGAGAAGTTATGTGACGAGGATGGCTGGTCCTTATTAATAAAACAGGTATTACTGAAAACTATGACAGTACTTTATAATTTTCTCTTAATTTAAATTACATATTAGATGTGTTAACTTGCTCACATTTATCTATTTTTGTTCTAGACTTCAAAAATATTCATAAGAAGCATAAGATCTCCTTAAGATTCTTCAGATCTGAGTGAAATTAACTAAAACTATCTTAAATTTGTTTTACTATGTTTTTCTAATAAAGATAATAATGAGATCAACTTTAACAATTGGTTCACACTTAGCTTATACTCTATTTGCAAATTGAATGTCCACCAGTTGTACGCAGCGTTTCGGACCACAATTTCAATGGGTCCTATGTAGTGTTTCGATCATGATTCCGGAACTCGGCCGAGTTGGACCGGAGTCGGCTAGGGCCGAGCCGACTTATGGCCGAGTTATGCGGATGAGTGATTTTTGTGTCGAATTTCGGTGAAATCAGTTTTACTTGGCAGGTTCAACCAATTTACCACCCGATTTTAACCAATTTTAACGATTCTCACCAAGTCTTAAAGAAAGAATTTGTTACAAGGGAGATTGAAGATTTTAACGATTTTAACGATTCTCACCATGTTTTACTCCGCGCAATAATTAGAAGATTAAAGAAGGAATTTTATTAGAAGGTTGTATAGGTTTTCCATTTGGAACAAAACGTCGCAAGTATTATGGAGAATAAGAGACGCTGCTTGGGAAAGGAGATGGTTCATCTGACTTCTGCATAGACTCGTTTCATTATATTATTGCACCAACAATTTTAAATCTGCTTCATGTATGGTTCAAGCTAGACCATGTTCGCCTAGATAAATTGATCACATTTATCTTTTAATTCTTTACGTATGTCCATTTTGAACTGCTGTGTTTAATGCTTTCAATGTAACGGGTCAATTTTATATACTTTTCCTAACTACCACATTACTGGTCACAGAAACAAATCACGTACAAAATAATAAACTAGTGGATTCTTAAATGTCCATTCTGCTTTTTTTGTTTTTTTTTGGGGGGGGGGGGGGGGGGGATTTCAGGTGTATCCCTCAAAACCATAAAATTACGTATTTCCCTCTCCAAATTTGATAATAACATATTACCCTTCTAAATTCCAGTAACTCACATACTCAATTAATAGAAAACTGAGATTAATTATGTTTAATACTTGATAAAATATAATTAATCATGTAATTATTCTCTCCCTTTCTCTACTCTCACTCTCTCATCTAAAAAACATGCCCCCTTTTCTCTTCTCCAGCCGCTATGGCAACAACATGGTGGAAGAACAATATCTTCCTATCTAACCCCTTCTCTAGCCGCCTTGCCCCGCCTCGTCTCACCTCACCTTGCCTAGTGCTTTATCTGATTACTATATATCTCTCCCTCCCTCCTCTAATGATGCGAGAGGAGAGTTGCTTCGAGGAGCGCATGACTGAGGCGAGAGGAGAGGTGCGCAGCTTGACCAGAGAGAGAGAGAGACAGAGGCGAAGAGCGGAGAGGGAAAGGGGAAGAAGGTCCAGCGAAAGAAAACGGAAAATACCATCGGAATTTTTCCTCTTTTTTTTTTATGGAACAAGACAGAGGGGAGAAAGGGATCAGATTTTTTTTTTATGGAATAAGACGAGAGAGAGAAGTGAGAAATACAATTAAGTTATGAATTATAGAATATTAAATTAATTGGGTAAATATGTGAGTTATTTGAATTTAGAAGGGTAAATATGTTATTATCAAATTGGAGGGGCAAATACTAATTTCATGGTTTTTAGGGGTACACATGAAATTCCCCCTTTTTTTTACTAAAATATTCAGCTTTAACTTAAATGTCATGTATATTATGTATGTTATTGTTATTTCACTAGTACAGAAAACGCTACTAACTACGGTAAAAAAATGCGCTTTTATACGGTTTTCGAACCGTGTTTATGGGAGACGTGTACTATAGGGTCGCTAAATTTTACACGGATTATATAGTAAAACCGTGTAGAATTGATGGAGCATCTCATATACGTCTGTCCGAAAATGCGCTTCATAACTTCTGAAAATGCCCTCCAACATTCATGCATGGTTTTTAATAAAATAAATTGTGTACAATTTGCCTATATTTTCGGAGCAAATTTTCATAACAGTGTTTTCTTGCTTTGGACATGAATTTAGTGGGAATTTTGAACAAACATGTATAATAAGCAGTGTATGCTTTGCGTTTTTGTACTGGAGTTAATTATTGCATGACTATTTTTGTACACTTGTATTTTGATTTATTATACTAGTGGATATAAGGGGAATTATTTTAACATATTTTAACAAAAACTTTTTTTATTGTTTCTTATATTTTTAAACAAAAACAAATATTTTTGTTTGTTTTTCTACTGTCTGTGTGAATCCATCATATTTATATATTTGTATTATATTAGTATATTATTGAGTGTAATCTTTTGTTTTAACATAATTTTTTCGACAAAAAATTTTTTTACAATGTTTTCCTAATTTTTGGTACAAAATAATATTTTTTTGAAAAAAACCGAGTTTCCGATCCAATTTTATTGATTTCTACGTCTTTATTGGATTTCGATTTGAGAACCATGGTTTCAATGTGTGATTAAACAAGAGCTGTTTTACACAGGCCAAATGATAAGCATATGATTACAACTGTATCACAACTAGTGGCCTAATTTTGAACTTAATTCGTTAGTCTTTATAGCTGTAATTTTTTAATACACTTGGCGTTAATTTTGAAGACTTCAGTTTTAGAAACATTCAAAGTTACTAACTTAATTCATGTCAATATAACTCTATGATAGGTCCTTCCAAATGGGATTGAGAGTGAGATTCAAGATCTCAGAGAAATTGGAATCCCAATTGTTAAAAAATGTGATGGTCTGCCTCTTGCCATCAAAAGCATAGGCGGTGTACTTTCAAAAAAGGGTAACTCAAGAGAAAATTGGGAAGCAATTCTTAAAAGCAATGTGTGGTCTATGGAACGGCTACCGGGAGATGTCCATCGTGCAATCTATTTGAGCTACGAGGATCTTCTACCGCCTTTGAAGCAGTGTTTCATCTATTGCTCCCTCTTTCCTGAAGATTTTAAGTTTGAAAAAACCGATTTAATATATAGGTGGCTAGCAGAAGGATTTTTGCAAGATAACGAAGATTTTTGGGAGTTGGGAATTGAGTACTATAAGGAATTACTACAACGCAATCTTTTGGAAGATACCAATGCATACTATAATCAAGGAGAATGCAAAATGCATGACCTTTTATGGTCTTTTGCACGTCAATTAGGAAAAGATGAGAACTATCTATCACGGGGGGGACAAGTTTTATCTAGGTGTGAGGGTTCAATGAAAGTGCGAAGGCTAGTTATAGAAGGAAATGAGGTAAATAATGAAGTAATTAAAAATGAAAAAGGATTGAGAACATTGATTTATTTTGAACCTGAAATTGCACTTGATGATCTGTGTAAAGCCTTTTCAAACCTCCGCACAATAGATCTTGGTTCATCCAAATCCAATTTGTCAAGCCTACCAGATTCTTTGTGTGGCCTCGTGCATCTGAGATACTTAGATGTCTCTGAATCAAAGTTAGCAAATATTCCAAATTTCATAGGAAATCTGAGAAATTTAGTATATTTTAGTTGTTTTGGCTGCAAATACTTGTCACATGTCCCCCCAAGCATTGGTGATCTACTTGAACTGAGGTATCTTGATTTTCGTAATACAAATGTTGAGGCAATCCCAACGGCATTAAAAAACCTAGAAAAGCTCTCCCATCTATATGGCTTCAAGCCATACAAAAATAGTTTGGAGGGATTCAGTAGCCTAGATGGGTTAGAATTTTTATCAAAACTCAGTTATCTTAGGTTGATGGGCCTAGAGAGAGTATCTGATAGGAACATAGCAGAAGGAGCTAGCCTTAGGAGCAAAAATCAGTTGCAAAACTTATCCCTTGAGTACACACCATTGAGCTCACAAAAACAACTTTCCCAAACTGACATGAAGAAGATATTAACAGAGGATGTTTTAAATGAGCTTTGTCCTCCAAGTTCTGTAACAAGAGTTGTAATTAAGGGTTATTTTGGTAATTTGCTTCCTGATTGGTTGAATTTGGGAGCAGCCCTTCCCAACTTGCGAGATGTTTTAATTTGTGATTGTGCTTGCTTTGATACGCTTGCCGTGTTAGGCCAACTCCCCAATTTACATAGATTACAAATAGAAGGTGCATATTCAGTCATGTGGGTGGGAGAAGAGTTCATGCAGGGAGATAACAAAAGCAGAGATCAAACAGTTCATACAATGAGTTGTTCTGCTATACCTGCATTTCCCAAACTAAATGAATTAATATTTGATGGGATGCCCAATTGGAAAGAGTGGCAGTGGAATAAGGGACTGCCAGCCATGCCCAACCTGAAAAAATTATTTATTCAATATTGTCCCAATTTGAGATCTCTTCCAGAGGGTCTTTTCCACCATGCTACTTCTTTGGAGTTCCTAAAAATTAAAAATGTTGATAAGCTGATTACCGTGGAGAATATCCCGTCAATCAAAGATATTCGTATCTTTAGTAATCCAAACTTGACGAGGATTTCAAATTTACCCAGCATCTCGCATATTAGAATCAAAAACTGCCCAAATCTAAAAGATGTAATGAACCCTAAAGCTTTACGGACGATGGTGTTAGATGATTATACAATGAAATTCCTACCAGATTACTTGACGACCACAATGACACATAAGCTAATAATCTGGTGTCATGAGGAGCTGCTGCTGAAGATTGCAAACCAAAGAGAAAGTTGTTCTGAATGGCACAAATTCAAGCACATTTCTAAGGTGAAGATTGGCACAGAGGATGAATCGCTCCATGCTACCTACCAGAAGACACCATTCAGTTTCACCACAACCGTCAATGCAAGTTGAGATAAACTGACAAGAAAAGTAGAAGCTTGATATTGGCATAGTAATTTTTTTTCGTTCAGGTATGTTATTCCTCTGCTTGGTCTACTAGCTTAATCTATCATATCATGTATTCTATTGGGATTTCTGATTCATTTGTCATATTCATTTTTATTTTGAGCTTTATTGGTTTGTAATTCCAACAGATCTTTTGATACCCCATACAGTATAATATTAACAATTTGAATTAGTCTGGTCTGTTAGTTAGTATGTACCAATACTACGAAGCAATCACCACAAATTCCATACATTTGAATTTCTTAGCACTGTACTCTGGATTTTTCACTGAAAAAAAAACTTATTGTTTGAAATTGTATGTCAGTCAAGGAAAACATCAATTTCCCCAAGTATTGGAACTTATTTAAAGGAAAAGAGAAGAGCATTTGGCACAGTGTTCACATTTCAGCTTCCATAAAATTATTATACAACGAGTAACCGCCTTGTATATGCCATTGAGTTAGCACAATATCAGTGTGATCAAGGACTATACTTGGTTTTGTCTTCTTTTTTTGTTCCATTCGTTTTCCATACGAGTTGTGATTTAAATGGCCCAGATTTATGATAAAAGGAGCAAAATGAATTTTCTCACTGATTGGTTACATACTGAACATGCATATATATGTAACTGTCAAGCATAGTATAGGTACTGTATATTTGGTCCATTTTGTTCTTGTGGCCAACCAACAAACAGGGAATAACAAACTAGGAGATTGGTTTTCCTATGCAAGTTACTAAATAAAGACATTGTTTGTAGAGTATTTTTACTATTTTGTAAATTCAAAGTGCCAGCAGATTGAGGGAATCATATCAATAATATGAAATTGTTAGTAAGAATTGTCTATTACATTGATATACAACTCAAGTTTTACAGATTTCAGGTGTCATATACATGTTTGCTACCATAACACGTCAACCCCATTGATAGTAGTTTCAAATTTCAAAACACCTAACAAGGCAATTTAGACTTTGATTGGTAGATGTATATTCATGCCAGATACTGGATGCTGAACATTTAAATTTAAGCTATAAGAGAGAAATTGGGTTATCTAGAGCTAGGTAGTGGGAATATAAAGTTCCGGAACTGAATGCTGAAAAATGTTCTGTTTGCGTTTTGTAGATTTTGCAACATACCAAAAGGAGTCGAAGCTTCACAACTGCACAAGAAAAGCAGTACTGGGATACCACGAAACACAAATTAAGTAAATTTGATAGAAGGGTTATATATTTTTTTTTTGCAATTATTTATTCTGCTTTGTTTTTCCCGTTTTGTAATTATTTGGTCTGGGCTTTTGCCTTTTTAATTTTTCATATGTCATTTTGTTTGGTTCTCCTTTTTGCATATTTGGATGTCAAAATGGAGTTTAGTAGCGTCTCTTGTTTATTTTTTTAAGTTTGTAGAAGGAACATGCACCTTTGCAAAATAGTGCTTGCCTACCAGTAGAGACGTAGAGTTGTATAAGATTTAGTTTTTCTATTGTATTCCATGCTATAGATTCTGTTGTTCTTTTGAATAAGGATTTAGTAGATATCAACTCTTTGAAAGATTTTTTAATTGGAGTTAATCCTGCACTATAAATCAGGATAGTTAATTAATTGGAGTGTGAAACTGTGAATGAAATAGGATTCCGAATTCAAATTTGGATCTGTGTTCAGTTAAAAAGCGGCCCAAAAAGCCTCTTACACTGTAACATTATTTAAAGAACTGGATTCTGATAAAGTAGCAAATGTGGACAGAAAAGCCCAAAAACCCACTGTTATTTTTCCCAATGAACAATTTGGAAGAGAAGGTCAAAGGCATGCAAGGCCCATATCAGAGTCATTATCCTGTTTGATTTTTATTTCCTGGCCCAAACATATCCCAGCTACATTTAAAATAGCAAGGCTGTTAGAGTTTTATCCCAATCTTTGTGGTGCATGATTGTCTGATATATTGTCTGATAAGTCGGTACAATTTTTCTAACAAGATTTCTACCGAATTATCCATAAACAAAACATGAGAAAGCTTTTACCAAGTATAATATATTCATGGATTTTTTTACCAAGTATAATAAAGAGCATTTTTCATAATTATCTTTCACTTTGTAGCTTTTGAACTCCAATTAATTTATTATAGCACAGCAGCTAGAAGCCTACAATAGATTATTTATAGCACTGTTGCTTTGGCTCAGCAGAAATGTTTGTAGCAGTGTTGTAAATAACGGTATGCGCTCATTGGATGAACAGTTTACCGCCAAACGAAATAATCAGAAATAATCGGTCATAATCGAAAATAATCGGCCGATTAGTCGGAAATTCCGTAACGGTTTGGTCGCTGCCAACGACTAATCAGCTTAAACGGCCATTTTTTACTGCACTGGTTTGTAGTTCTCGGCTTGTTCAATATTGGTTTGGAAAATCTCGTAATTAACGGCTTGCTCGATTATGGTTCACCTCGTTTCTCAGATTTTTTTTAAAAGAAGATGAAATTATTTTCTGTTTCTAATTGGCTTTGTTCCATACAAGAATAGTTTGGAGGGATTTAGTAGCCTAGATGGGTTAGAATTTTTACAAAAACTAATTTATCTTTGTTTAATGGGCCTAGAGAGAGTATTTGATAGGAACGTAGCAGAAAGAGCTAACCTTAGAAGCAAAGATCTTTTGCAAGTCTTATACCTTGTGTACACGGCATTGAGCTCAGAAGAACAACTTTCCCAAACTAACGAGAAGAAGATAACAACAGAGGATGTTTTAAAAGAGCTTTGTCCTCCGCGTTCTGTAAAAAGAGTTAGAGTTGAGGGTTACTTTGGTAGATACCTTCCTAATTGGTTGAATTTGGGAGCAGCCCTTCCAAATTTGCGAGATGTTGAAATTTTGAATTGTGCTTGCTTTGAGGTGCTTGCCATGTTAGGCCAACTCCCCAATTTGCATAGACTTTCAATAAAAGGTGCATATTCAGTGGTGAGGGTGGGAGAAGAGTTCATGCAGGGAGATAGCAAAAGCAGAGATCCAACAGTTCATACAATGAGTTCTTATGTTATACCGGCATTTCCCAAACTAAATGATCTAATCTTTGATAGGATGCCCAATTGGAAAGAGTGGCAGTGGAATAAGGGACAGCCAGCCATGCCCAAGCTGAAGGAATTATTTATTATAGATTGTCCCCAATTGAGATCTCTTCCGGAGGGTCTTTTGCTCTATGCTACTTCTTTGGAGTTCCTACAAATTGAAGGTGCTGATAAGCTTATTACCATAGAGGATATCCCGTCAATCAAAGATATTCGTGTTCTTAGAAATCCAAACTTGGCGAGAATTTCAAATTTGCCCAGCATCTCGCATGTTGTAATCAACCATTGCCCAAATCTAAAAGCAGTAGGAAACCCTAAAGCTTTACAGACCATGGTGTTAAGTGATTATAATATAAAATTCCTACCAGATTACTTAACCACCACAATGACACATAAGCTAATAATCTGGTGTCATGAGGAGTTGCTGCTGAAGATTGCAAACCAAGGAGAAAGTGGTTCTGAGTGGCACAAATTTAAGCACATTTCCAATGTGAAGATTGGCACAGAGGATGAATCGCTCCATGCTACCTACCAGAAGACACCATTTAAATTCACCACCAACATCAATGCAAGTTCAGATGAGCTGACAAGAAAAGTAGAAACTTGATTTTGGCATAAATATTATTTTTTCGTTCAGGTATGTTATTCCTCTGCTTGATCTAACTAGCTTTATCAAAAGGAGTCAAAGCTTGAGAACTGCACAAGAAAAGCAGTGGTGGGGGTACCATTAAACACAAATTAAGCAAATTTAATAGAAGGGTAATATTTTTTTCAATTATTTATTCTTCTTTGTTATTCCCATTCTGTAATTCTTTGGTCTGGGCTTGCCTTCTTTCATTAGTCATTTTCTTTTGTTCTCCTTTTGTGTATTTTGATGTCAAAATGTAATTTTGGGTTTGGAATAAAAGTTATCTCTAATTCTCTCTAATGATGTTGAACAAATTTTGGTATATTGTGTGGATGTATTAGATTTGATGGCAGGATATTTTGAAATAGGAATGTTCACTTTGGTGCTTAACAGAATATGGCTTAAGGAATTGTTTCTAGTTTTTAGAACTTTTGTGGACTTTATTGCTTAATTGCATGTTTTTGTCAGTTGTGTTCTATGTTTCTGTTTTGTAAATGTTATGTTTAGGTTTAATGGATTCTAGTAGCTGCTGGTTGTATGTTTTGCTTAGCAAGTTCATTTTAGGGTCAGTAGTTGCTAGATTAGAGGCTTCTTGTTTTACGGTTTTTAGTTGGTCATTGTAAAACTATAGATGTGTTGGTACCAGCTTGGTACCAATCCATCAAACTTATGGTTTCTAATAGAAATCGGTGGGATACCCACTTTTATTCAATTTGCCTACTATTCATCTCCAAAAACCCAGTGTTATTTTGCTCTCATACATTTGAATCGAAAAAAGAACACCGAAATTCAAAGGTTACAATCAAATATCATCCATGTGTTCATCGCAATGGACAGGTTGAAAAACAATGTCAAAGGCCCTAAAAGGCCCATATCCGGGTCACTATCTTGTTTTCTGGCCCAAAATTAGCCCACCTAAATTTAAAATAGGAAGGCTAATTGAAAATAGTAAAAAGGAGAATTATCCATTAGCTGAGCCTTCATAATTAAATAGCTATCTCAGCTAGAGAAATGAACAAAATTTAAGTTTGTTATTTAACACAACAATACACAATGGACAAATATAATTATATATAGGGAACAAAAGTATAACATGAAATTGATTAACAGATATTGCAGCTTATTTTTCTTCCGTCAAAGATAAATATATTTTCCTTCTTCGCAATATAAATTTATAAGGCAACTTTTTTTCATTTTATAATCAATTTCTTTCATTTTTCCCTCAGAGAAAATCCTCTTACAGTCTTAACATTAAAGAATTGGATTCTGAAATAACATAAATGATGAGTTAATCTAGTTGTCCAAGTCCGAGTCCAGTCCATAGTCCGAGTCCAAACACAAGTTCGGGTCCAGCTGTTCGGACTCTCTCCAATTCGGGTTGTCTATTTACGGGTTTATATTTTAGGAAGTTAGAATTTAGAATCAGCATGTTGCTGAAAATAGAGTAGTAGTTACTTAAGGAAAGTTTAAATTGGTTAGCTCTAATTTTAGAGTTCTAAACGTGGGATGTAATGGTAGTGGGCAGTTTTATATTATGTCTATATATATGAGAAAACCAGAAAACGATGTGATTAGAGAGCATCACAAAAAAAAACTTCTGTGTCTTATTTGCTTGTTCCTTCTTTTATTCTTTCAATCCGTGAGTGTCTGCATAATTTGAGAAATCATAAGAGAGATCCAACATTTGGTATCAGAGCCAAGTTATCAAGGCAATGGCCGATAACGAAGGAGATCAATCTTAGACACTTGCAGTCGTCAAACCGACGGCAAGAGGAGCCTCAATCCCGATCCATTATCCAACGTTAAGCGAATCGAACTACGGCATATGGGCTGTCAAGATGAAGATAATCTTGCGTTCGCTAGGAGTATGGTCAGTGATCGAAGGTGGAGACACACACGACGAAAAATATCAAGGCGCCATGGTAGCCATTTCTCAAGCCGTGCCAGATAACGTGATGATGGAAATTGCGAAGAAGCAGACGTCAAAGGAGGCTTGGGATGCACTTAGGGAGATGCGGGTTAGTGAAGATCGCGTCAAGAAGGCACACGTACAGGTGCTGAAATGGCAACTGAACAAGTTACACATGGAGGATTTAGAGACAATAAACGAGTTTTCCATGAAGCTTACCACGCTGGTGGGTGAGATCCGCTCGCTGGGCACGAAGCTCGACGACAGCGAAGTTGTTGAAAAACTGTTCAGCGCAGTTCCAGATAGATTTCTCCAAATTATCGGAACGATCGAGCAGTTTGGCGATATTGAGAACATGTCGGTCTCAGAAGCAATCGGCCGCCTCAGAACCTTTGAGGAAGGACTTAAAGGACGAGTACACACAAAGGGCGGGGGAGAACAGCTACTTCTTACCCAAGCCGAGTGGGAGGCAAGATGCACAAAGGGAAAGAAAGATGAAGGTTTCAGCAGCACCAAAAGAGGAGGACGTCACGGGAGAGGACGTGGACGTGGGCGTGGATATGGTGGAGGTCGAGGAAATGGTGAACGCACTAACGAAGACCGAAAGCCACGCAACTTCGACAAATCCAAGGTTAAGTGTTTCAATTGTAATGAATATGGACACTTCGCAAAAGATTGTCCCAAGCCAAACCGAAGAGAGAGGGCCAATCTTGTTACAACACAAACCGATGATGAACCGGCACTGTTGATGGCTGAAACTTGTGTTCTCAGCCACGCAATACAGAACGAGCAGGTGTTACTGCACAAAGACAAGGTGTTGCCAAAGATTAACAGCACCCAAGACAAGGCTTGGTATTTAGATACCGGCGCAAGTAACCACATGACCGGTTGTATCGAAAAATTTGCTGAAATTGACACGACCATTAAAGGGTCGGTCAAATTTGGAGATGGCTCGGCTGTAGAAATACAAGGAAGAGGTTCGGTTTTATTTGAATGCTTCACAGGTGAACATCGTATACTTACTAATGTCTACTACATCCCGATGTTGAAGAGCAACATAATTAGCCTTGGTCAGTTAGATGAGAACGGATGCAAGGTTGTGATTGAAGGAGGAGTAATGTCTATCTTGGACAGATCACAAAGGCTACTAGCAAAAGTGAGCAGGTCAAGGAACCGGTTATATGTGTTGAACATCGCACCAGCTCTACCCGAATGCCTTCTGGCAAGGAGCAAAGAAGAAGCGTGGCGCTGGCATGCAAGATACGGGCATGTGAACTTTCATGCCTTGAAGATTCTAAGTCAGAAACAGATGGTGCACGGCTTGCCCATAATCGAGCATGAGGACCGCATCTGCGATGGTTGTTTGATTGGAAAGCAACACCGAAATCCTTTTCCAGCTGTGGCGCAATTTCGAGCTAAGTCACCTCTTGAGCTATGGCACAGAGACTTGTGCGGCCCTATTACCCCTGCTACTCACGGAGGGAAGCGCTATTTCTTGTTGTTGGTTGATGATAGTATTAGATTTATGTGGTAGGTACTAATCCGAAATAAAGATGAAGCGTTTGAGGCATTTAAGAAGGTCAAAGCTGCAGCCGAAATGGAGAAAAACAGCAAGCTGAAAGCTTTGCACACGGATCGTGGCGGCGAGTTCACCTCAAACGAGTTCAAGAATTACTGTGAGCTGCTGGGAATTAGGCGTTACCTCACGGCGCCTTATTCTCCTCAGCAGAACGGAGTAGTCGAACGAAGAAATCAGACGGTGGTCGGCATGGCAAGGAGCTTGTTGAAAAGCAAGGGAGTCCCAGGCGAATTTTGGGGAGAAGCGGTATCAACTGCCGTGTATCTCCTAAATAGAGCACCAACAAAGAGCGTCGTCGGCAAAACTCCCTATGAAGCATACTATGACCGCAAGCCAAGTGTCGATCATTTTCGTATTTTCGGATGCCTTGCACATGTAAAAGTAGTTACACCGCACCTTTCGAAGTTGGCAGATCGTAGCAAGCAAATGGTGTTCATTGGTTATGATATGAATACGAAAGGCTATCAAATGTTCGATCCAGCGAGAAGACGAGTTGTGGTGACACGAGATGCGGTGTTCGAGGAGGAGAATAAGTGGGAATGGAGCAGAAATCCAGTGGCAGAGACACAACCGGTTGGAGACTCATTTACAGTTCATTACCTTCCTATTCCGAGTTCATCCGACACGACAAGGCAAGGAGACGAGTTCGGGGAACGCGACTCTAATGCAGATTTCTCACATCCGGTTCATTCCCTACCTAATGAGCAAGACCAGCAACTAACACCAATGACAAGCACGAGATCCAGAGCCCCCGATTCAAGTACACCACACACTCCGGATGCAACTTTTGATGGTTCGGCCTCAACCGAAGTACTGCAGCCTACAACATCCGAAGGGAGTTTATTACAAGGACCACGAGGTGAGCGTGATATCAAAAGCTTGTACGATGCAACATTCCCAATAGAGTTGCAGTATTCGGGTCTGTGCTTACTAGGAGAAGAGGAGCCATCAAATTTCGAAGAAGCCAAGGCAGATCCGATGTGGAGAAGAGCAATGGAGGAGGAAATTCCCTCTATTAAAAAAAATGAAACTTGGAAGCTCGTTCCATTACCCGACAGCCACAAACCTATAGGTCTCAAGTGGGTTTACAAGCTAAAGAAGGACACTCAAGGCAGAATCGTGAAGCACAAGGCGAGATTAGTGGCAAAGGGGTACGTTCGACGACAAGGCATAGACTTTGATGAAGTTTTCGCCCTTGTTGCTCGGCTAGAGACAGTACGTTTGCTGATCTCTATTGCGGCACATGAAGGATGGGAGGTGCATCATATGGATGTGAAGTCAGCCTTCCTCAACAGTGATTTGAAAGAAGAAGTGTATGTCATTCAACCGCCGGGATTTGAAATAAAAGGAGAAGAGCACAAGGTATTAAAACTGCACAAGGCATTGTACGGCTTGCGTCAAGCACCTAGAGCTTGGAATTCAAAACTGGACAAGTCATTGAGGACACTCGGTTTTGAGAGGTGTTCATTAGAGCATGCCGTGTACAAGAGAAACCAAGGAAAAGGGAATTTGATAGTTGGAGTTTACGTGGATGATCTAATCATCACTGGAGAGTGTATCCAAGACATAAACTAGTTCAAATCTCAGATGAAGAAGTTGTTTAGTATGAGCGATCTTGGGTTACTCAGCTATTACTTGGGAATTGAAGTTTGTCAGAGTTCTAAGAAGATCACACTCAACCAGTCCGCATATGCAACAAAGGTGTTAGACAAATGCGGCATGAAGGATTGCAACCCAACGCAGATTCCGATGGAACCACGTCTTAAATTGCATAAAGAAAGCACAAATCCTCCTGTAGATAAAACATTGTACCGAAGCTTAGTCGGCAGCTTGAGATACCTACTACACACACGTCCGGATTTGGCATTTTCAGTTGGCATGGTGAGTAGATACATGGAAAAGCCCACGACAGAGCACATGGCCGCAGTAAAGCACATATTGCGGTACGTGAAAGGTACTTTGAACCTCGGGTGCGTCTACGAGAAGAAGGAAGGAGGCTTGGTGTTGACCGGTTACTCTGATAGTGATCTGGCCGGTGATACTGATGACCGGAAGAGCACTACAGGTGTAATATTCTTCCTTGGGTCAAACCAGGTTAGTTGGAGCTCGCAAAAACAGAAGGTGGTTGCGCTATCTTCCTGTGAAGCAGAGTACATCGCTGCCTGCGCAGCAGCGTGTCAAGGAGTGTGGCTGGGACGATTGTTGGTTGATGTATTGAAGACAGAAGTTAAGAAAGTAGTCTTGAAGATTGATAATCAGTCCGCAATTTCGTTAAGTAAAAATCCAGTCCACCATGAGAGGAGCAAACACATCGACACCCGATTCCATTACATAAGAGATTGTATTGAATCAGGGATGATAGAGGTACAACATGTCTGTACAGAAGAACAGCCGGCTGACATCCTAACTAAGTCACTTGCAAGACCGAAATTCTTGGAGATTAGAGAAAGAATTGGTGTGCGGATCGTCAGTGGAGGACAACAAGCTTAAGGGGGAGATTGATGAGTTAATCTAGTTGTCCAAGTCCGAGTCCAGTCCATAGTCCGAGTCCAAACACAAGTTCGGGTCCAGCTGTTCGGACTCTCTCCAATTCGGGTTGTCTATTTACGGGTTTATATTTTAGGAAGTTAGAATTTAGAATCAGCATGTTGCTGAAAATAGAGTAGTAGTTATTTAAGGAAAGTTTAAATTGGTTAGCTCTAATTTTAGAGTTCTAAACATGGGATGTAATGGTAGTGGGCAGTATTGTATTATGTCTATATATATGAGAAAACCAGAAAACGATGTGATTAGAGAGCATCACAAAAAAAAACTTCTGTGTCTTATATGCTTGTTCCTTCTTTTATTCTTTCAATCCGTGAGTGTTTGCATAATTTGAGAAATCATAAGAGAGATCCAACAATGAACTTTATAAAAAGCCTCTTACAGAAAATATCAGTGAAATTTATAAATTAATGTTTCAAAAAATCAAATAAAATATTCTCTCTGCGAATTTCTTGACAAAATACCAATATGAAATCCACCTATGTAACATCATCAATATGTCCATCGCAACCTACAGTTTGGTAGAAAAGGTCAATGGCACACGAGCCCAAAATAGCCCAATATTCAAATCCGGATCACTGTCCCAAAATGAGGTTTATTGGCCCACATTAGCCCATCCAAATATTATCTTCCAATCAAATTGATATACATAATTATACAAAATGATTGGCCCTGTCACCTCTATCTAATTGCTCCTGATGTTAAATTATGCCATGAAAAATAAAAAATAAAAATTCGTCTTTGTTAGATAACCAAAACAACGAAAATGAAATTAATAAAAGTCCCATCAAATGATTATGCAATTGTGTCTATGAGGTTGGTAGGCTACTTTTATATAGTTTACCCATTTATTTCATTATAGTTCACGTCTCATTGCTTGCTTACACTATCAGAAAAGTGTTATTTCCGAGTATGTCGGTATTACTGACAGGAGTATCTGCGACGATACCCTTGCAGATATTGTTTCATTCTTGTAGTGTTAATTGTATTTGGATACTTTCTGAGATCAATAGTGATCGATACAGCTTCATTATAAACGGTTAAAACTTCTGATCCTAAATTTGGTACACCTAGGAACCACCTGCGGCAATGTTATTGGGTAAACATTAACAATTGATTTTTTTATTTAATTATATTTTCATTATAAAAACATTTGAGTGTGTCCTGGGCAAAGGAGGTGAATTGAGTGCATCGAGATAGATGGATCATCCTAACTGGTACTGTAGTTGCTTATTTATATATTTTATTTTTCTTATTTATAAAGATATATTATTTAATCAAGAGTCAAGATCAATACCGATGCAGAAATTATACAGATATTTTGTTTAATTTTGTCTTTTTTTTTATTTTTATACAAATCAAGAAGGGTCGAAAGTATTCCTGGCAAACAATCTGTCATGATGGAAAAAATTTCTATTCAAATTCTTAGAAAGAATTTTCAACATAAGTAGTCTATGTTTTCTTTAGAAGAAATCTCACGTTGATTGTGATGTGATAAAGACATCTCCTGGTAAAATATTTCTCCTTAGTCCTTGAGGTTGAAGCTTGTTTCAATTCTCTGTTTGGTTTTTCATATATGCATTATGTAACAAAAAAAAAATAATTAGTTTCTGAAATGTCTCCCGCAAACTACTATTCTATGTGAGGGATAGAAGAGAGGATATATATAACCAATCTTTAATATCCTCTTTCCTTTTCTTTTCTTTTAAGATTTTTGAAAGACAGAGAGAGGATATATGAGGTTGGCTGTAAGTGCCAAAAGCAGACCCTATATAAGACAACTGAAACAAGCTTAAAATAAATGTGAGGACTAAGGAGAAATTTCATTAGCAAGAGGTGTCATTAATTCATTATTACATCACAATTAATGTGAGCTAGACATTTTCTAAAGAAAACATATATTGCTGGTTTTTAAAAATCTTTCTGAAAATGAGAACAGATATTTGATAGAGAAAGGATTACTAACGAGTGATGGTGCAGGAAGCGAAAGACCGAGTAAGTCTTCACATTCCTCCATCAGAGGAGCCTAGCAAGTCATTAACACTAAGACTAAGTGAGTGTTGGAGATACAAGTTCTGGGTAGAGGGTGATATAACGAGGACTGAGTGAGTGTTGGAGATATGTTCTGGATAGTGGCTGAGATTGTTTCTTTTGTCGATTATACCTTCTCGACCTTAACCTTTTCTGCACGTAGCAGATATATGTACATGGTGGGCCCACTTAGGATTGACAAATCAATTTACTAATTGCACCCTTAAATTATTGCACCCCTTCATTTGTCAGTTCTAAAATCCTTTTTGTCGGAAAAAAGTTACAAAAATGTCACTAATTTTGATTTTTTTATTTTAATGTTGTGCTTTTTTTCATAGTTTTACGTTTGTAATTTATAATGCCATTTTAGATTTTTATTTGTATAATAGCTTTTTGGGCAGATTTATCCGTATTTTCATGATAAGAACAATATCATGATCTATAACAAACTTTCAAGTAAATAAAGGAAAATGTCCAATAAAATATAACAATATGACATATAAGAAATGCCGCGCTCTTTATAAATTAGATTATGTTTTAAATGCCGCTCTCTTTATAAAAAATTTCCGATTTGGTGATCTTTTCAGGGATGAAAAGTTACCTCATCTGACCTGTATTACATGGAGACAGATCGATGGATCATCCTTATTGGTACTGTAGTTGTTTATTATTTTTTGATATATTTATGCAGATATTTTATTTGATAAAAAGTTAAGATCAATACCATGCATTTACCGTGCAACATTTTTGATGTTTTTTTAATTTTATATTTGTTTTTTTCCTGAAAATCAAGCAGGGTCGAAATATATTCCAGCAAATTAATAGTCCGGTCAAAATAGAAAGAATTTTCTATTCAAATTTTTAGAAGGGATTTTCAGTCTCGGTAACATATTATATATATGAGGTTGGCTACAAGTGGCAAAGTAAATCTCTCTTTATAAGAAAAACCAAGCAGACAACTGAAAGAAGCTAAAAATGTAAGGACTAAGGAGAAATTTCTTAACATAGCATATCGGTCTACAAGTTCTTCAGTGAAGTTGGTGGGGCCCACTAAGGAGGTAATGGCTAGGAGGCATTACCTCCTTAGTGGGCAGATTTAATGGTATTTTCATGATAAGAACAATATTATGATATATGACAAACTTTCAAGTAAAGAAAGGAAAATATTCAATAAAATATAACAATATGACATATAATAAATGCCGCGCTCTTTATAAATTAGATAACTTTGAATAATTTCCTACAAATTGAGTACCATATCCATAATTAAGGGTAAATATCCGTGTCGATAGAGGGTACCTATTATACACCCTCAACTCTTACACGGCAGGAAATCCGTGTAGCTCCTCCGGTAATGTCCGTCTGCAATCTCTTTTTCTATAGTAGTAATGTTAATTTCAAATTTTTTATGTCTCGTCATATTTTATTACCATGAGGAACATATAATGTAATGGATGAATTATGTTTTAAGGGCCTCAATCCAATGATGAATAAAAAGGAAAGTATGGTTATGCTATATCAAATATTGGTATAGTTGGGTTTTAGCTAATTAAAAGTATCGCCCCAGAAGAAAATTATTTTCGGCCAGGTAGATTTATATATAGATGTGGCATCAAGGCTTAAACGAAATCAGGATTCATGATGGGTTCATTTTCCATTTTTTTTCAATAACTTGTTGAATATGATAGGAGACGAGAAAATAATTAGTTGTTATTGTAAAATGCCAAAGACAATAAATACTTCACCAATCTCTTGGGCAAGTGCAGAGTCACAGGCTATATATCAAGGACCATTAATTGGATCGCAGATGCAGCGTTCATTGAGTACCATATCGACAAAAGCAATTAAGACTGGAGCATATTGGGCCTTAAATCCTTTATTTCTGCTTTCATCTTTCTTTGTAGGGTCGTTTTGGAAAGAAAAAGGTTTCGCGATGAACAATCTCTGACAGGTCACCGACACAACAACACTAGAACACTTTGAATTTCTTTTTCTTATATATTTTTTTGGAAATAGAACGCCTTGTCATTATAACTATTATTATTATTATTATTATTATTATTGAGGATTTATATGGTGTTTTGCACTTAATACCTACTTAGTGTGCTTCGAGTTTCATCCAACGCGTATCTTAATACAAATCGAATGCCTATTGTATCAACGCAAACTAAGTAGGTATATATTGCAAAGCGCCATAACCTCACTCTATTATTATTATTAATAATAATATTACTACTACTACTCTTTAATTCTAAAAATCTTCTATACTTCTAATTCCTAAATTAGATATTGCTAGTTTGTATTTTCAATTAAGTTGTATTTTTGTTCTTAATTATGTAATATTATTTCTAAAAGCCTTTAGTTGTAATTTTTTTATGTATTAGTATACTAGTTATGTTTATATTATTGTCCTGTAAGCATGAATTTTATTTATGTACATTCAACTAGTCCTATATATGAGTGTACGTATTAATGGTAATAGTATGCAAAAGTATAACATCTATAATTTTTTAATTATAAATTAGTTTGTAACGGTATTAACTATTAACGGTATTTTTAAGAGATTGCTAATTGTTATCAAATGCGTAAGACAAAAAAAAAATAGACCAATTTTCAAGAAATTTTTGCTGGTTATAAAAATACATTGTATTAATCAAATTATCATATATTGTACACAATGATATATTTTTTAAACATCCGTACATAAAAAAAAATATATACAATTCAACAATTATATTTTTACCCTTAATTATGGATATGGTACTCAATTGATTCCTCCTAAATTTGGTACACCTAGGAACCACCTGCGGCATCAATAATTGATTTTCTTATTTACTCATTTAATTATATTTTCATTATAAAAACATTTGAGTGTGTCCTGGGCAAAGGAGGTGAATTGAGTGCATCGAGATAGATGGATCATCCTAACTGGTACTGTAGTTGTTTATTTATTTTTTATTCTGAATATTTATGAAGATATTTTATTTAATCAAGAGTCAAGATCAATACCGATGCAGATATTATACAGATATTTTGTTTAATTTTGTCTTTTTTTATTTGTACAAATCAAGAAGGGTCGAAAGTAGTCCTGGCAAAGAATCTGTCATGATGGAAAGAATTTCTATTCAAATTCTTAGAAAGAATTTTCAACACAAGTAGTCTATGTTTTCTTTAGAAGAAATCTCACGTTGATTGTGATGTGATAAAGACATCTCTTGGCAAAATATTTCTCCTTAGTCCTTGCAGTTGAAGCTTGTTTCAATTCTCTGTTTAATTTTTTTTATATAGGGTCTGGTTTTGCCACTTAAAGCCAACTTCATATATGCATTATGTAACAAAAAAAAATAATTAGTTTCTGAAATGTCTCCCACGAACTACTATTCTATGTGAGGGATAGAAGAGAGGCTATATATAACCAATCTATAATATCCTCTTTCCTTTTCTATTTTTTTTAAGATTTTTGAAAGACAGAGAGAGGATATATGAGGTTGGCTATTAGTGTCAAAACCAGACCCTATATAAACAACTGAAACAAGCTTAAAATGTGAGGACTAAGGAGAAATTTCATTAGCAAGAGGTGTCATTAATTCATTATTACATCACAATTAATGTGAGCTAGACATCTTCCAAAGAAAACATATATTGCTGATTTTTAAAAATCTTTCTGAAAATGAGAACAGATATTTGATAGAGAAAGGGTTACTAACGAGTGATGGTGCAGGAAGCGAAAGACCGAGTAAGTCTTCACATTCCTCCATCAGAGGAGTCTAGTCACACTAAGACTAAGTGAGTGTTGGAGATACAACTTCTGGGTAGAGGGTGAGATAACCAGGACTGAGTGAGTGTTGGAGATATGTTCTGGATAGTGGCTGAGATTGTATCTTTTGTCGATTAGACCTTCTCGACCTTAACCTTTTCTGCACGTAGCATATATATGTACATGGTGGGCCCACTTAGGATTGACAAAATTTATTAATTGCACCCGTAAATTATTGCACCCCTTCATTTGTCAGTTCTAAAATCCTTTTTGTAGGAAAAAGTTACAAAAATGTCACTAATTTTTATTTTTTTATTTTAATGTTGTGCTTTTTTTCATAATATTACTTTTGTACTTATAATGCCATTTTAGATTTTTATTTGTATAATAGCTTTTTGGGTAGATTTATCCGTATTTTCATGATAAGAACAATATCATGATCTATAACAAACTTTCAAGTAAATAAAGGAAAATGTCCAATAAAATATAACAATATGACATATAAGAAATGCCGTGGTCCTTATAAATTAGAATATGTTTTAAATGCCGCGCTCTTTATAAAAAATTCAATTTGGTAATCTTTTCAGGGATGAAAAGTTACGTCGTCTCACCCGTATTGCATGGACACAGATCGATGGATCATCCTTATTGGTACTGTAGTTGTTTATTATTTTTTGATATATTTATGCAGATATTTTATTTGATAAAAAGTTAAGATCAATACCATGCATTTACCGTGCAACATTTTTGATGTTTTTTTAATTTTATATTTGTTTTTTCCTGAAAATCAAGCAGGGTCGAAAGCTATTCCAGCAAATTAATAGTCCGGTCAATAAAGAAAGAATTTTCTATTCAAATTTTTAGAAGGGATTTTCAGAATCAGCAGTCTCGGTAACATATTATATATATGAGGTTGGCTACAAGTGGCAAAGTAAATCTCTCTTTATAAGAAAAACCAAGCAGACAACTGAAAGAAGCTAAAAATGTAAGGACTAAGGAGAAATTTCTTAACATAGCATATCGGTCTACAAGTTCTTCAGTGAAGTTGGTGGGGCCCACTAAGGAGGTAATGGCTAGGAGGCATTACCTCCTTAGTGGGCAGATTTAATGGTATTTTCATGATAAGAACAATATTATGATATATGACAAACTTTCAAGTAAAGAAAGGAAAATATTCAATAAAATATAACAATATGACATATAATAAATGCCGCGCTCTTTATAAATTAGATAACTTTGAATAATTTCCTACAAATTAATGATGATGTCATATGACAGGACAAATTCTGAAATTTAAGTTTTTAATGTGAAGTACTACTGGCTCGGCAGCGGCGATTGTCAAAATCATTTTTATTTTGTGGTGGCCATTAATGGTCGAAAGTAAAAAAAATTTCCGATTTGGTAATCTTTTGAGGTGATGAAAAGTTACCTCATCTCACCCATATTGCATGGAGACAGATGTATCATCCTTATTGGTACTGTAGATATTTTGACATATTTATGCAAATATTTTGTTTCATAAAGAGTTAAGAACTTAAGATCAATACCATGCATCGACTGTGCAATAGTTTTGATGTATTTCTAATTTTATCTTTGTTTTTTTGCTACAAATCAAGCAGGGTCGAAATAGAAAGAATTTTTAGAATCAGCAGTGTTTGTAACATATTGTATATATGAAGTTAGCCATATGTGGTAAAATCAAACTCTATATAAGAAAAACCAAACAAACAACTGAAACAAGCTTAAAGTATAAGGACTAAGGAAAATTTCTTATGAAGAAATGTAGTCACATCACAAATAATAGATTGCTAATTCTGCAAATTCTCTCCGAAAACTGAGTGAGTCTTTGCATTACTCTTTTAGTCTGAGTCTTCGTTATAACGATTAGAGGCTAACAATGTAACTTTTGCCTATAAGGCCTTCTTGTCTTCACCTTTTCTGCACGCAGGAGATATATGTACATACAAGCAAAAAAAAAAATATATATATATATATATACATGGTGGAGACCACTAAGGAGTGACTAATCAATTTGCAGCATCTTGCAGTATTAAAAATTGACTAGCTGTGACCTCCTAATTCTTTCACTTTAAACCACAAATAAACATGGCATTAGGGTTTTAGCACAATTATCTAATTAAATTTGTAATAAGTAATGACTAATGCCGCATGCACACTCAAATTATTGCACGGAACATTAAGTTTGACAAAGACCTCTGTTAGGCTCTCAATTTTTGACTGAATACAGCCATTCACTTAAGTTCTAAAATACTTACAAAAATGAAACCAATTTTTTTTAATATAATGTTGTATTTTTTTCTGTAACTTTTTGTAACTTCAATTGATATTTGTACAATAATTTTTTTTGGGAGATTGATCCGTATTTTCATGTTAAGAATAGTCTCAACTACTGATGATAAGGTATATATGGAAAAAGATAATCCTTAACAAGTTAAGATAATCTCAACTTCTCAATTCTCTGTTCTCTCCATTCTCTATTTCTCGTCTCCCTTTTGGTTATCTAGGTTGTTCTCCCCTCACATGGCTCCACTCACATATATACTTGCAATCGCACTCTTAATCTCCTATTACACTTCTACAATTCTGGTGCTTGGAAAACAAACTTATTTGAAAGATTGTCGCCCATTCAGATGCAGCAAGCACGGACCCATAGTCAGGTTCCCATTACGGCTAGACACCCATGCACCTCACTGTGGCTATGACACCCTCATCCTCTCTTGCTCAGGTGGCAACACGGTGTTAAGCCTCCCCTATTCTGGTGACTACAACGTGACGTCAATAGATTACAAAAACTCAATGCTTGCGGTAACAAGACACTCGTGGACCCTTAATTGTTCATGGTCTCAAATTGCCGAGCCCAATGTAACCGACACTCTCTTCTTTATTCCTTCTAGGATAAATGTCAGTTGGTTTGATTGCTCAGACATGCTCACCTCTTTCTCAGAAAATGAGTATTTAGCTCCTATCTCATGCCACGGATCTGAAGGCCACTTCATCTATGTGGCCCCTGCTTATACACCGGTTGAAGCGCTTCCTTCCACCTGCTCAAAGACTAGAAACAGCACCTTATTATCTCCAACATATGATTGGTTCTCCGATTTCCAACAGATGATTAGAGACATCGAGGCAAGACCAGAGATTGTGCTGTATTGGCACGATGAGTTGAACATGTGCAGCATGTGTGAAAAGAAAAGGTGGCATCGCTGTGAATTCAACATCGAAACAAAAAAATCATTCTGTCTAGGTGACCTTTTATTTAATACTTTGATTCTTTACTGCCAATGACTATATATGAGAGTTACAATGTTTATAATATCATTTATCTCGAATTGAAGAAAATTGACCATTTTGGCTATGACCGTTGTTTATAATATCATTTTTCTTTAATATCTTATTTGTTATATATGGAAATCTGGACCATGTATATATTTTGGAGTGCAAATTATATGACACAAAGTACTTGTGAAATGTGTGACCCAAGCTCCTGGGTCTTGTTCGATCTTACGTTTTTTTAAATTTTAATATTTTCATTTGACATTAAGTGCCATTCGGTCGTTTCTTTTAACTTCAACCAAACAGTTGGCAGAAAATCTCAATTTTACTTTGTTTTTTTAGGTTTTATTATCATAAAATACCTGCTAGATACAAGTGTAAATAAGTTTTTCATTTAATTTTAAATTAGTTTATTAAAAGAACTAAAATTAACTTGCCCTGGATACTAACAGAAACGTTTTTCGTTTTTCTTTTCAGATTCACATATGGTGCTGAAAACCAGTATGATTCCTCACCAACTTTGCTGTCACGCTCATGGATAAGAGTTAAAAAACATTAATTCTATTTTGCTTATGATCCTAACATTTTTTTATATTTTATTAGGTATATCCATTGGCGCAATTTCTCTTCTTCTTTTAGGAGGCATTGCTTTCTTCTATGTACGTCACCAGTCTAGGAAAAAGAAAAACATTCGTCAGAAGATCGAACACTTCCTGAGAAGCTACAGGGTGATGAATTCAACACGATACACATACAGTGATCTCAAAAAGATGACGAACAGGTTCAAGAAAAGAATAGGTGCTGGGGCATTTGGGTCAGTCTTTAAGGGGGAGTTGCCTAACGGAATTCCAGTAGCTGTAAAGATGCTACATAGACCTTCTTGGGGCGCAGAACAATTTGTAAATGAAGTCGCCACCATTGGAAGAATTCACCATGTACATGTTGTTCGCCTTTTGGGGTATTGCTCTGAAGGAGCAAAGCATGCACTTGTTTATGAATTCATGGAGAATGGGTCACTAGATAAGTACATATTCTCCACAAGATGGAGAAATCGCCAGTTTAGCATGGAAGAGATGCTTGTAGTTGCTACGGGCATTGCAGAGGGTATCGAATATTGACACCAGGGCTGCGACCAACGCATTCTTCACTTTGATATCAAACCCCACAATATATTGCTTGACCATAATTTAGTTCCTAAGATCTCCGATTTCGGTCTCTCCAAGCTCTGACCCAAGGATCAGAGCTACTTGACCATAAGTGCTGCTAGGGGTACAATGGGTTATCTTGCTCCAGAAATGTACTCCAGAAACTTCGGAGCAGTCTCTTACAAATCAGATGTTTATAGTTTCGGTATGTTGATTTTGGAGATGATAAGTGGAAGAAAGAACATCGACCCATTAAGAGAGGGAGGCGTTCAGGGTGAAGAGGTATACTTCCCAGAGTGGATTTACGAACAAGTAGCTCAAGGAAAAGACTTGTGTCTAGTCCTTGATGTGGGAGGCAATGAAGAAATTGCAAATAGGCTGGCTATTGTGGCATTATGGTGCATCCAATGGAGCCCGGAAGATCGACCTTCCATGACGAGAATTGTTCAAATGTTGGGGCAGAATTTTCAACATTTGCAATTGCCCCCAAACCCTGTAATGTCTTCTAGGTATTAGTCATACATGCATGCTTTGTATTATCTTTTTCTTTTGAAAAGGAGGGTTCTTTGCCCATATTGTTACTTTGTATTTTCTGTAAATAAATAACAATGTACGAAGTTCTTTTGATGAAAAATGAGATTAGTTAAAATTTGATTGGTTAAGTTCTTTGCAGTTTTCTGTCATTTGGCATTTTCGTCTTCCAAACATGTTAGGGTTGAAACATTTAATTCACTTAACTAAATCATCACAAACTGAATTCAGAAAAGTAGACAAATCGAAATCCAGTGGTATGTAGAATGGTCATTAGGTGTTCTACTGTTAATTAGGTGGCAAGTGGTCCTCCACAGGAGTGGGATCTGCTAGAATAGGAATGAAGCTTAACTGACACTAAATAAGATAAAATAAGCATGTGCAGCTTGTTTGTAATTTATCGCAGTTATTACCATGGCTCGGAAAATAGGCCGATTCCTAGTTGACTCAGCCGAGTAGGACCAGAATTGGGCGAGTTTTGTGGTGAAATCCGGTAGAATCGGTGTAATTAGACTTAGACCGATTCAACCGAGTTTTTTTTTTTCGAATCAAACCGATTCTCATGATTTTGGTGAAAAAAATTATTCTTTTGCATTTCTATTCGAGAAAGATAATGGTGCTCAAAGAAATTGGAAATGGCTGAGTTGGGAGGAAGAATCTTTATTTTATTTTTTAATAGACTTGGTGCATTACTTTTTACTATAGTAAATTTGATGTTTCTAGTGGTTCATGGTGAGCTTTGACAATTTTATATATGAACCCAATAAATTGTTTTGGTTTTGCATGGGAATTAATATGTGGTCAAGTGTGAGGTTGACTCATTCACTAATAATCTCACTGTTGAACAAGCTTATAATGCTTGTTGATAACTATGAAGTTTTGTTTCTTTTTAAATTCTTTTCCTAATGTGTCTTCTCTTCTCTATTTCTATGTTCATTGGACGTCTCCATTTGGCTCTTCATTTTTTTGTTTTTCAATTTGTTTTTCTTAAATTTCTTTTCTTTTCTTTTTGATATTTTTCTCCTCTTTTTTCTAGGAATCAACATTAAGCATAGAAATCCAGTAGACCGATTAATTTTTTTCCAGCACCTTCATTTTGGACAAATTAATGTTTTATCAAATTTTCCTAATTTATTTTGTACAAAACAAGTTTATGACAAAACAAAAATCTGAGTTTCCGATCCTATTCGGCCGATTCCTACCAATTGACCCTATTTCAGTTCTACGGTCAACTTACCAATTCCAATTCTGATTTCGATTTTCAAAGCCTTGGTTATTACTCAATAGTTTGTTTGTTGGATTCTTCTTTGCTTTTGTTTTTATTAGATTTTTAGACACAATTTGGTGATTAGGAAAATTGGTTCTTAATACAAGTTAATTATTACTGTAATAGTTCTTCCCTTTGTAAACATTTGATTTTTTTTATTGTTGGGTTGTATTGGTTTTGCTTGTGTTAATGGAAATTTAAAAGATAAACAATAAAGGAAAATTCCTTAGAGGTATTCCCTAGAGGTCATCCAAATTATCTTTTGTAGTCTAAAATAATGTGCACATCAACATCAAGGAAAATTCATAGGTTGATAATTATTTGACCTCATTTTCAGTGATTCTTCCTTATCATATACATCATCTATATAAACCATTCTTTCAGCTGGTTCATGTGCTAACCAATAACCAAAAAATAAGAAGCATGAAATTCTTGAACTTACTAATTATTCTCTTCCTCTTTTACAATTTTGAAGGTTCCCGCTCTTCTTCATGTGGAGAGCTTGGTAACATCACTTATCAACTTCCTGGAACTTGCAACTGGAAGGTTTATGAGTTGCAGTGTAATGGCAATGACACTGTGCTATACATTGGGACCACCACATATCTTGTAAAAGATAGATGGAACGAAAACCAGACACTTAGGCTTGTTGATCCGGACTTGGCAGAAGGGGCCTGCCGCTTACCAAAGCAGACTTTTACTTGGAGGCAATACCCTAATTTATTTACTTGGTACAACCAAGAAGAAACTTATGATTTTGTTGGCTTCTTCAGTTGTACGGAAGGAGTAGAAGACTCAACGTACAAGCTAATTCATTGTATGGATGGGCCTCATTCAAGAGTTTATGCAGCTTATCTATTGTACTGGGTAGATGCTGGCAACACACCCAAGTCATGTAGGTATGTAGGAAGGACACCTGCCAATTATGATGTGCAAATTCATTGGAACGATACTGATGGTGTTGAACTGATGAGGATGCTGAGACAGGGGTTTTTGGTAAGCTGGAACATGACACATTGGCCCTTCTTTTATGGTCTTGAAAACAACGAAAAGCATTGCTCTCTTTTGCCGCATTGCTGGAGTTCCACCAAAAGGTACACAAAAGTATCTATCTTTTCTCCAAAATTGTCTTGCAGTTATTTTGGTCAGATACTAAATGGTCCTGGTTTCAAACATGGTCTGGAAAATCAGTCCCGTCCAAATTTCTTACCAATTTACACCACTAGGCGATTTTTCTGCTGAAATTTGGTTGAATCAATGCTTTTAATCGGATTAGTTGGTCGAGTTTTGTCCAAAAACTCGATGGAACTTTTTCTTATTTCGTAATAGCTGCAAAATTACCAATTTTTTAGTAGATCAATGATTCAGAGTTTTGATGAGTGAATAGAACAAATATAGATTTTTCAAAAAAATAAAATAAAAATCATAATAGAAGAAAGATATAATCATAGAAGGCGATTCTGACTAATTGGGACCTTCAATTTGGATGGTTCAAATGAATGGGCCGATTTTTGTGGGCATTTTCCTAATTTTGTATTTACTTCTCTGTTGTTTCAGCTAAGGTATATAAACCAATATAATTAGCTATATTTATTTAAATTTCCAATATTTCTAAAGCAGTGCAAGGGTATATAAACCTATCTAGTATAGCATTTAAAGTTTTGGCCGCAAAAATTTATGCTCTAGCTCTATGTTTTTTTAAAATATAGCTTAAATGAAAAATGTTATGTTGTATTAATTCTATATATTACTTTATTATCAATTATGTAATTTTTGATTGTCTATGCAATTTGTAATTAATTCCGGCTGGCTTTTTTATTATTTTTGTATACTTGTATACTTTTATTACACTAATTGATTATATGCGTAAAACTCCTTTTTCGTTAAACAATTTTTTTTTGTACTTTTTCCTTACATTTTTAGCACATAAACAATCACATTGAAAAAATCCGAGTCACCTGATTCCTATTTTATAGATAACATGCCGATTCCAAGTTTTCATAACAATTACAAACGCCAACTATTTATATATGTATGATTAGAGCCTTAATCATTTAATATAAATCTTCTTCATCTTACCAATTAGATTAATTTTAACAATCTTTCTGAAAGAAGATTCTACCTTCATTGTTTGTTAACATCTATCGGCTGCTGTAAACTTGAGAAACACCATTACATACAAAATACAATAAGCAAGAAATAAATCAACATATAACCTTCTCTCTTCCAAATTTGTTTTTGTTATCGATGCAGGAATGTCAAGTATATCATGAGACACAATTATTCAAGTATTGGCGCCAAGCTCCACGCCTTTCTCTCAATTCAGACAACATTTTTGGAATGCTTTCAACAACAATCAAACAAATATGGGCCAAACCCCATTGTTTCCTCAAAAAACCCCCACATATATTCACCGGTGGTTTTTGCTTTCGTGCTCATATTGGTTGCTCTTTTGGACATTCTTCTCATTTTATTAGGTAAGCAAACTTTCTAAATGAATCCCCTCTTCACCACAAATATATAGCTGCTCACATAAATCTCCTTTGTGTTACTAGTCATAGAAGATAGTGGAATCTCCACACTTACACCTCTTTCAATTTCAAAATTAGCAAGGAATTATTGAAGTATGTGATTAAGTTTCTGGCTTCTCTATTTGAAACTGTATTGTGATTTTAGCCCAGTGTTTGGTAGTTAATTGGTTTCATGAAAAGCATTTGACACAATATTGCACATAAATAGTCTGAGTAAGGACCATATACAAAAGGGACCAAAAACAACCAAAGAAACAATTAAATGTTGCTGACTTCTATGGGTGAAACCAAAATATAGGATAGAGTGGGAAAATAATATAGAATAAACATAGTTCCGTAATTATTTTGAAGTTCAACCATACTTTTAAAGTTTATTGTATTTAGAAGTATAGTTTTAGACACATACTTTACAAATATTAAAGCCCAGGACTAAGGCTTAAGATTTCAATCATCTCCCTTTTGAGTCCATTTAATTTGCATTATCCATTATCTGATTTTAAACTTTTTGCAGGACTACGGCTTACATTAGTTCCATGCACAATACTTTTGTTCCTTCTTCATAAGTACAAGCAAGTTTCTCTATCAATCAACTATGTCGAAAAGTTTTTACGAAAACATGAGATGCTTGCTATTAGACGGTATGATTTCATAGAGATCGCTCTAATGACAAACCAGTTCAAAGAAAAGCTTGGGCAAGGTGGCTTTGGATCAGTTTACAAAGGTAAACTCTTCAGTGGTTGTCAGGTCGCTGTCAAAATATTGACCAATTCATTGGGTGATGGCGATGATTTCATGAGCGAAGTGGCAACAATCGGTAGGATTCACCATGCAAACATAGTGCGTCTTATTGGATTTTGCTCGGAGGGTTCAAACAGGGCACTCGTGTATCCTTATATGTCAAAGAGTTCACTTGACAAGTATATCTTCTCTTTAAGTAACAATTCTTTTTCCATAGAGAAAAAAAGAGAGATAGCCCTAGGAATTGCACGAGGTATAGACTACCTTCATCGCGGGTGTCAGATGCAGATATTGCACTTCGACATTAAGCCTCACAATATCCTATTGGATCATGATTTGACCCCGAAAATCTCTGACTTTGGACTTGCGAAATTATACTCTAGAGAGTTCAATTTGGTGACACTCAACACGGCACGGGGTACAATAGGATATATAGCTCCTGAGCTAATATCTAGGGCCTTTGGTGTGATATCATACAAAGCCGATGTTTATAGTTTTGGGATGCTACTGATGGAGATGGCGAGCGGAAGAAGAAACGTCGATAATCATGCAGAGAGCTCGAACCAAGTCTATTATCCGTCATGGATCTATGACCAACTCAACCTGGCAGATGAGACACATAATTATAACTCGAACAATAGTGTTGCACAATTTGGAGAAACTGAAGGAATCCTATATAAGGTTGCCTTGTGGTGCATTCAAATGAGGGCATCTAATCGCCCTTCCATGAGCAGAGTGATAGAGATGCTGCAGAGTGGTGCAGATAGCTTGGAGATGCCGCCGAGACCTTTCACGACATGCTCGCCAGACAATGTTTCAATGAGATGCTCCCAAATTGATTTATGTAGCATTGAGATGTCAGAGATTTCAGAGGAAATTAGTTTGCTTTAATTAAGAAAAGTAAACATGTGTTGTATCTTGAAGTATATATGTAGCTACTCTAACTAGTTTAATGAAAGCCACATTGCAGCTTTTTAGTTAACATAAGGCGGAGATTTAATAATTTGGTATAATCGGTGGTATACCCATCAAAACTTTTGAATTTGGATATTTGCCCATATCCCATTCAAAAATTACCTCAAATTTGAATAGGATATGGGCAAATATCCAAATTCAAAAGTTTTGATGGGTATATAACCGATTCCCCCTAATAATTTAAGAGTATTTTATTACATTCATTTCTTAGAGAGCTAAATATTCAAATATTGTTTGGTATTCAAAAAAACAGTTTACATAGTTATGTTTACAGCATTCAAAGAAACGGTTTACAGTATTCAACGAAATAGTTTAAAGTGGTCCCGTGTTAGTTGCTAGTTTTGAAAAGTCATTAGAAAACTTCTACAAGTGGTCCCAGTGGTCCCAATGGTACTGGTCAAAGTACTACAAGTGGTCCAAGTGGTCCTAGTCAAAGCAGTTAGTTAGACTGGGGGTTTATTGTGGACCACACTATAATGAAAATCGCTAGTTTTGCATAATTCATTGAATTACTTTACAGGATTGAGTATTGAAATTTACATAATTAATAGAAGAGGTTTACAGACATTTTTCAAGTTTGAAAAATCGTTAGAAAATTTCTACAAGTGGTCTCAGCGGTCATGGTCAAAAGTACAACTAGTTTTTGCAAAATTTGTTGAATCGGTTTACCGGATTGAGTAATAAAGTTTACAGACTTATTAAAGAGGTTTACAGACATTTTTCAGTAATATCTGGGGATTTTCCGGGGATTGGTGTCCGGGGGCTGTTAGCAGCTTCCATAATTATTAGATCATTTTGTGCCGCCACATGATAATAAGTAACACAATTATTGTGCAAATAATTCTTACAAAATTTCTAATTGCGAAAAAGTGCGGAACTTTTTTCCTATGATCCCTATATAGCCCGTCTCGCTTTTACCAAAAATATGAGTGCAACTTAAAATTTTTTTTTTAATCATTTAAATATTTTTCTAATATATTGGTGATTTGAACCACAAAAATTGAATGCACAGAGAGTAGGATAGCCATGAAGTATTTAGACGCTTGGATCCTACTATATCTCCGTTAACCGTTTATGTCCCTAAATAACAAGTAACTACTAAATATCATATAATCATGATTTATATATAAAAACTTGCTTGCTTCTAAAATTTAGTATGCACATTATCTATTCATGTACTCGCATTATCTATTCATTTTTACGATCAGGTTAAACACCAATATCCTAATGGATATATATTCTGGCAAATTAAATTTTGTAAAGAATGGTACTTAACACAAGAGTATACTCTATATCTGGGAATATATTAAAAAAAAAAGAATAATCAAACTCTGAATCTTGGTCCAACCATATGGTCCGGTCCGATTTTTATAACACTAATCACAATAAAATTTCAACTGAATTTAAAACATACAACTTCCCACACAGAAAAATACTATCTTAGCTATTAATCCAAAGAAAGAATCTCAGTTTTATTATTTTTATTATTATTTTTTTGTTTAGCTCTTAGTTAAACTTAATTTACTCAAAATAAATTATTAAGCTGTGAAATTAAATTATAACACATTTAAACTAAATAATAACAGTAAAAATATTGGCACATCAACTTAATTCGTTAGTTTCACTTATTTATTCAATTGTCAGATACGACTGCAAAGCAACTACATAAAATCCTAAAGTCAGCTGGACCTATGTGCAAAAGGCCCATTCTATAGAGCCTAGTCCATATACACAAAGAAGAAAACACACTTTACAAAAGGCCTATTCTCTTTCAATTTTTTTTTAATGAAAACTTATTTAAGTGGGACGAATCTGCAATTTAATACTATAGTCCATCTACACAGAGAACAAAGCCCAATTTTACAAAAGGCCAGTTCTCTTCCATTTTTTATGAAAAAAAAAATTACGGACATACTTATCTATGGGATACTATTGATAGAAAAACTATATAAAATTCTATATAGTAATAAAAATATGCATCATGTGCAATAATATGCTTTTGTCTATAGATTGTAATAATATGCTTTTCCAATCTATACATTCCAATTACACCAATCCCAGCGTAATGAGACACAACAGGACCATTTTCAGCCCAGAAATTAAGGCCCAATATGCATTATTGGTCAGAAATTACAGCACAATATCTGGCATTGGTAAGAAATTAAGGTCCAATATCTGGTACTGGGAAGAAATTAAGGCCCAAGATGTTATCAAATGTAGACATAGTTCAATTGTTAGACGACACAAAATTTACTTTGGGTGAGAGAGCAAGAGCAAAGGTCAGCATGCTGAATTAGTTTTTGCTAGACTCACCTTTAGACATTTGGCATAGTTTAAATTAGAAAACAGAGTATTGATTGTTATTATTAATATTTACAAAACTTTGGGATTAAATAGAAAAAAATTATAACCCAGTAAGAGGAAAAACGGAGGACAGCTGAGGAGTTTAATTTAGAATAATTCAGGACTGACTAAACTACCTATAAATACAAATTAGTAATTTTATCTGCAATAATTCACAGAGTATTGGTTCAGCTCTCTTATATATGCTAAAAGTGTTGTTGTAATTTAGTGATTAGAACTTCACTTTATAACTGTGAAAATATGCGTTTAAATTTTAATTGTCACACATTATGCATTTTATATTTTAGCCGTAAATTTTGAATTATGTGGTTCATCTTCAAACAACCAGAGATGACTTGGTGATTAGTAGTAATGCTGTTGATGAGGAATTCACATCACCTCAGGTTACCTGACTCAAGCAAATTACGATCGAACGGCCCATTTAACATGGCACGAATCTCAAAACAGACCCTTACAGTCTCAATAGGTACGGGATTGAGTTTGACCCAGATAGAATTAATCTGGGCCGCCATTGTAATTTGCTTGAGTCAGGTACCTGGGAGGATATCTGTCCGTTGATGAGTAGACTTGCAAGTCAATGCTAGTACGTAGCCTAGTGAAGTTTGCATGTGGGGCTTCTTAAATTCTTTAAGACAAAATCGGTTCTGTTCCAACTACCAATTGGTCGGCTATATTTTCTTGCTTCTCGTTCATTCTTCATTATCTTGTGCCTATCTATTCATTATCTTTTCCATGTAATGACTCGGTCGTACAGAGAGGATAAAATAAATGAAAATAAAAGAAAAATGGACGCCATGCTACACCCTATCTATTCATATTTTCAGGAAGAATTTTCAGAATCAGTAATCTAATCTTTTAGACTTTTAGGCTCACAATTAAGTGTTTAATAATCAATGCCACCTACACCCTAAAATTGTTGCATCGAACATCAATTAAGTTTGACAAAGACCTATGTTAGGCTCCCAATTTATGACTGAATACACCCATTTTTATTATTTCTAAAATACTTTTTGTTGGATAAATGTTACAAAAATGAACTAATTTTGATTTTATAATTTAATGTTGCATGTGCTTTTTTCTATAATTTTTTTGTAATTTATGATCTAATTTTCATTGGTATATGTATAATAGTTTTATTGGCAGATGGAGTATTTTCATTGTTAAGAACAATGTCCAGCAGAATATAAAAATGTATGGCAAACTTTGAAAGTTAAGTAAAATGTCCAAAAAATTCAAAAGAATAAGGCTTACAAGAAATGCCGTGCTCTTTATATAATAAAATATCGTTGAATAATTTCGAACAAATCATAATGTCATAAGAAGGACAAGTTTTGGAAAATTTATGTTTTTTAATGTTAAATACAGGTTTGGCAGTGATGCTTGCCATAGGCAATTTCTTTGAAGTGACTATTTAACGAATTTGGTAGTCATAAACAGTAAATGAATAAAACTACTATTTAGAAAATAAAAATTTAACAAGTTACAATTATATTACGTGAATAAAACTACTATTGAACGAACACAGATATAAACATACCTCATTTGACCCGTATTTTACAGAATTTTTTACTATTAAAAATAGGGATCGACTAACAGTCCCCCCATTCAGTCCCATAAACGTCCCCCTAACAGTCAAAGTACAACTGTCAGACATCTATTCAACATACATTAATTCACATACAAAATAGAAAGTATTCATACCTAAGATATCAAATATTCATATATAATTCATCAAGTATTCATACCTAATATATCAAGTATTAATTCACATACAAACTAGGGACCATTACTTTTCGGGGGCAGTAACTGTCAGACTGCATTGGGGACCACAACCAAAAAGTCACGTGTATCACACCTCTAGTGCTACATTCATTGATTAAATTAATTCACATACAAAATGGAAAGTATGAATACCTAAGATATCAAGAATTCATACCTAATTCATCAAGTATTCATACCTAAGATATCAAGTATTTAAAAAAAAACTGGACACAATACCTACTCATCTTTTACACGTTTTTTATGGTGGTTTTTTCTTCTCCGTTCAATCTAACCAATTTTTGGGACGATCTATGAGGAATTTTGCAAATCTAAAACCACGAACGTGTTCTACACAATTTTCTCTTTCAAATGAGATCCATGATGACATACTTTTACACATTTTTCAAGGTATCAAATATTCAAATATGGAAAGTATTCATACAAAATGGAAAGTATTCATACCTAAGATATCAAATATTCATATATAATTCATCAAGTATTCATACTTAAGATATCAAATATTCAAATATGGAAAGTATTCATACAAAATGGAAAGTATTCATACCTAAGATATCAAATATTCATATATAATTCATCAAGTATTCATACTTAAGATATCAAGTATTTAAAGAAAAAAACTGGACTCATCTTTTACACGTTTTTCAAGGTGGTTTAATGATTGACAAAGTTAGTTAGAATGGGGGGACGTTTAGGGGACTGGAGTGCGGGGGACAACATCTTTACTATTAAAAATATATTAGATCTTTTTTGGGCAGGTTAAAAATGGAATTTTTGTTCCGATGCACTAGAAGAATACGAATCAATTTGATTCCTTTAGACATTTTCTAAAGAACCCAATCATTTGTACGGTAACTAAATCATTATTTAGGTTCATTAGCTTGTGTCACAACCCAACAACGGGGCCGACAACCCGCCGCGCTCATCAGCGCAAGGCGATTTCTATCATTTTACATAATCACATATATACATATACATTACCAATGACATAACTTACTTTTTTTCGATGCAAGTCCCACAGTCTTCTAGTTCAATATCTCGTTTCGTGTCTCACGCTTTGTACCTGGAACCCACAAAGTGGAAAGATGAGAGATTGAAAATCTTCCAGTGCGGTATTCAGTTCCAGTCGAGTTATTCTAAGACCCGACCAACTAAACCAAACCAGCACCGAGCATAATTATAAAAGAACAACATTGATCATCAAGCCGAAGAGATAATTCACAATCAATAGTAAACTACTAGCATGAATCAATGTAGACCAAAATTAGAATCTTACTAAGTAATCCAAAAATAAGTTTACCTATGACATTTCATTAACTAAGTTATGCTTATGATAACATAAAGGTTCTATAAACCCCAAAGTGAAATGCTCACGCAAGTAGATTGATTATAAATTCAAACATGCATGAAATGCTAACATATCATATCAAATACTCAAATGCTCATGAATCTTATTTAATGCACAAATGTTCTTGTAAAGCAATTCTTTTAATATTTCTATCTTGTGATCCAGATTCAACACTTATCTGACTACGGGTCATGCGCTACCACGAATACGGCACCTACACAATTTATGTTATGCGCATAACCTGAAATTGTGCGCTTACCACGAATACGGCACCTACGTGCCTTCAATTATGCGCTTCCATGAATCAATGGCGCCTACATAACTGGATCACGCTCTACCACGAATACGGCGCCTACGCAATTTCTATTATGCGCTTCCACGAATTAACGGCACCTACATAACAGAAATTACGCGCTTACCACGAATACAGCACCTACATGACCCCGGTCATGTGCTACCACGAAAAGACAGCGCCTACATGACTGGTCAAGTTTCCAAGTTCAATGTTCAATCAATACATTACCACGGTCATGCGCTACAACGAAAAGACAGCGCCTACATGACCGGTCAAATTTCCAAGTTCAATATTCAATCAATACATTACCACGGTCATGCGCTACCACGAAAAGACAGCGCCTACATGACCGGTCAAATTTCAGACATAAAGTTCTTTAGCATGGTTTATACTATAACTCATAATATTCTAACCATTTACTTCATATCATATCCTATTTCAAGTTCAGAAAATATGGCCAGGCCTCATATTCAACAATATGCATTCATGTTTTGAGAAACTATATTCTTGCATTCATATCATACTTTTCAAAATAACATGTAACTATTGTTCGACAAAGAAACAAGGGGTCGACCAGTATTAATCAAGAAAATAACAATCAAGCAAACCAGGTCATATTTCAAATATAACAACAACAAAGTAGCACTTATCGCGAGGGTACTCCGTCGCGAAAAGAAAAAGCACAGTTATGACTGTACTCCGTCGTGAAAAGTCACTTTTTACCCTCACAACTGTGCTTTTTCTTTTCGCGACGGTACTTTTCGCGACGGAGTACCCACGCGATAAGTGCCTACTTTGTTGTTGATATATTAAACCAAATGATTCAATCATGTTATTCTGTAGTCTCAGAAATTGATACGGAAACCAAATGCTAGACTTGAGATTTATGCATATCTCTCTAAATTACAATACACACCGATTTGGTTAACAATTCATCACTAGAACAATAATTAATACAAGGTCTACTAATTTCTAATGCATTCCATTTATATAAAATCTATAGTTCAAGTCATGCAAGTACTTCGTTTGTACCGAATTGATGGTTAGGTTATGTCTTGTACCATACATATACTGATTTCAGAAATTGTAACAAGAACATATTGTTTCTTATATTATGTCATATATGTATGCCATTCAAAGATAAAGTATAGTTACTAAAGAATTTATCTCTACTTACTAGCAAGCAAGCAAACATTTCAACTATGTACGATAAGCTAACAGCAACAATTTTTTTTTTTTTAAAAAAAAGGCAAAAATGCCCGTTTCATTGACTGAAACATTTAATTACAACAGCAGTATAACAGAAAAGAAAAAAATACAAGATACTCTCTCAATACTATCTCTCAATACTAGATATCTCTATCTCACCTTACTCTATGCCAACAACACAAAATCCTACCCATTCGGTAAAGAATTTGACTAAACTAAGTATATCAGTTCTAAATCACAATCTAACCACAGTATATCCTATACAGTATTATATTTCACCTTCTCAACAAAGAAGTAACACTTAGAAAATAGCTAACCCAGAAACTTTGGTACCAATGGTACCTTTCTTCTCTTCTCTCTCAGTGCCCTTCGTTGCCACTCGTTTGAATTGGACATTTTTTTTCTCTCTACTAAGAGTCATGTTGTTCAGCTCTATGGAGCCAGATTTGGTCTTCTTTTTAGTTCGAGTAATCTGACTTACCCAAGAATTTTGATCCACTAGCGTTACTGGTACTGTGATGAGCTGAGCTGAGTTGGTAACAACAGCTTCATGTATGGTCTCTGTCACTGGGGTTACTGGTACAGGGTTACTGGAGTTACTGGTACTGGACCGCGCAGTTACTGGAGTTACTGGAGTTACTGGTACTGTATCGCCCCTATTGGGCTCTTTTTTGTTGGAGTTACTGGAGTTACTGGTACTGTACCGCGCAGTAGAGTTCGCTACATCAACTTCACACAGCCCCGATGCAACATTGATACCTGCCATGGCTTTCACCAGCGCCAACTCTTGCTTTATCGCTGCTAACTCCGTCTCCAATCTCTTGATTGAACTTATGACCGACACCTCGCAGTAAACGGGTATAGACTTATTGACTGACTCGGGTCCGATAGCAGAGGGTATGAGCGGTTGTGGTGTTGTTGTCAGATCGTCGGTCTTCACTGTCAGATTGTTAGCCGAAGGCTTCACAGCAATCACCGCGCGACATCGCGACGATCGATGACCTATTTGATCACAAGCATAGCACAAGACAGCATTGTGACAATCCGACGCACGATGACCGCAATCGCCATATCTGAAACAAAGGGATAGTCGCCTAAGGGACTCTATTTTGGAACGCACAAGCACAGTTCGTTGCCCTCCTGGAGAATCGGATTGCCACAAGAAAGATCGTCCAGTCACCTTGTAGGATTGTTGATAGGGCTGCTGGATCTTCTCCACGATCGTTGCCACAGTGTGAGATAGTGCCCAGAGAGATGGTTCAAGCTCCGCCAAAGGCCCAAATCGATTAGATGCCATTAGAGAACTAGCTACAGTAGCGCTTTTGTCTAATGGGGAGCAATCGCTGGAGAATGGAGATCAATCGCTGTTCTCTAATCGCCTGAGAATCGCTCTCTAATCGCCTGAAAAATGCTCTCTAATCGCCTCTCTAATCGCCTGAGAATCGCTCTCTAATCGCCAGTCCACTGGTTCATCATGGCTTATAATCGATTTGGGCCCGCATCAGATATCTGACATACTCAGTAAGTTACCACCCCTAACAGCAACAATTAAATCACAGTCAAGCAACTTGCAACACAATCAAGCAAAGAAACTCACATGCAAATAGAAACAGTAAAATATGTTGGAAGAATCTGAGAATAACTCGAAATCCGCACCTGTTATCCATAGCATGACGGGGCTCGAAGTCAAGTCCATTGTTTGTAATCAAGCTATCTGAGTGATTCGAAAGCAGCCACAAATTTCAAGCAAGCAACTAATTGCTTACCGAGAAAATTCCATAGAAGGCAAAATCGGCCGTTCTGGAGCGGAATCGGCCGTTCCGGAGCGGGATCGGATGTTACCGATCCGATTTCAGGCCGATTTACACGGTTATTGGAGATTTCGTCAAATTTCGGCCGTTCCGTCCCCATTCCGGGGCAATTTCGGCCGTTCCGGCTTCATTTCAGCCAAATTTTGGTCGTTTCGGACTGAAATAGACCGATTCCACCGAAACGGCCGAAACGCGAATTAACCCAACTCAAAAAAATATTTTTGGCGCTCGCTGGGATTCGAACTCGCGCACTCCAGCACTGGGACCGAACGCAACTCCACCACACCGCAGCATCTTTATTGTTTAAAACTATAATTCATTTTTATATATCTTTAGTTTGTTCTTCCATAAGTTGAAAGGGCAGGTCACGGATTAAAACTGTGGCTTCTGTAATAATTGAAAGGGGGTTTCAATCATTCAACCACAGCAAAAACAAGCTTAGTAGATTATTTGATTGTAATAATTTTTCTAAATTTTTTATCAATTTTTTTCTATTTTTTTAGTGTAAAACAAGCTTCTACTAAAAAAGTCCGATTTTCTGATCCAATTTATCCGATCCCGACCGATTTTTCCGATCCGGATCGGGATAGCTCGGTGCCGATCCCGATCCCAATACCGATTTTTCCTTCTATGGAAAATTCCATCAGCTCTGTCTCCTTCTCCTCACCGCTTCGTTGGGCTGCCGACACTCCTTTCTCCTCTCTTTTCTCCATTGTTTTCTTCCCCATATCCCCTCTTTTTCTTTTCGTTAGTTTCTATGTTCCAGGGTATACTGGATGAGTGAAATCCCCCCAAATGAACGGTTCTCCAATATCCACCGATAAAAAGAAAATAATGAAAAGAGGGGTAAAGCGGTTCCTTCAGAAAAAGTAAAGAATAAAATAATATAATCTCTCTCTCCGTATTTCAAATTTTGAAAAGTTAATATTTATTGAATAATAATAAATGGTGTTAGGTAAGAAAAGTGAGTTGTTAAGGTAGCTACATGTGTCCTTTTCATGCAAGTTATTTTATAAAAACGAATCACTAATTTTTATTCTTATCTAATAATTAGTAAGTTTGCAATAAGCCCCTTATATCTTTCATAATAAAACATTGTCATTTAAATATTAAGATTCTAATTACAAATTGTTCAGGAAATATTAAGATATTCCAAACTTAACTACAAACCTATATATTTACTTACGTGACTTTATGATCAATTAAGGACTAAATAGTTATTTTTATTTATTAAAAGTTCAATGTGAATCTAAACATATTAGGACCTTAAAAAAAAATTTATTCAATGGCATGTTTTACTTTGTATCTAATAAAATTTTCAAATGTTCAAAATGGAGATGTTACAATACCAATGTAATAATAATTTCGTCGATTATGTATTTTTACCTCATGTCAATTAATATTTCCTAATATTCAAAAACTAGGCTGTTACAGCTTGCCACAACACTACACAATGGTCTCAAAATTCGCATGAAAATCTAAGGAACTGCAACATTTGTGTGGGTTCTTAGAGTTTTCGTGTGAATTTAGATTTAGTGCATCTATATACACTACTTCATCTTCTTCTTCTTCCTAGCCTTCATATTTTTTTTCCATCCTCCATTTTTGAAGAGCTTTTTCTTCCTTCTCTCTTAAGATCCAGTTCGAGAAGTACATCTCTCTATAGATCATCAAAACCAATGCGTTTAGTATCTTTGTCTCATTCCTAACAATTCAACTCGAATATTCCACATTCTAGTAATTATTTTTTTAATACAAAACAAAATAACAAGCTAATTAACCTAATTTATTGACCATTAATTTTGATTTTAAATTATTTTGCAGGCCAAAGAAACTCAACAAAAAATGTAAAAATAAATTCAGATTTTGAACATGCGTAACTTTTGATAGGAAACTCCAATTTCATTAAAACCTCATTCCGGAAAAAACTCACATAGCCCTTAACAACCTCATTATGAAAATATTCTCATTCTAACAACTCAATACTTAAATTTTTCACATTCTAAAATTTTTTTAACTTGGTAATTAAATTTGGGGATTAATTTCGAAAATTTTGTCATTCTAATAATTCAAATTTTCACATGTACATAATTTAGATATTAATTATAACATACAAATATTTGTAGAAAAGGAAAATATTTTACTATAATTTTTGTTTGTGGCAGGGGAGGGATTTAATGTGCTGAAGGTAAGGGACTTTCTGAAGTTAAGAGATGTAATCGGATGTAATGGTTTGATTTATTAGAAACACGTGAAGGGACCAAAAATAGATGTTCGGTTCATTCTAGTGCATCGAAAAAGAAAGATTCATTTTTCTCCTTTCCAATAAAATAATTAATACATTTCAAAAAATAAAAAATTCTGCGAATTGTATCCTGGTCAAGTCTCTCTCCCTCTCTTCTCTATTTTTCGTCTCGCATTTGGTTTCCTAGGTTTTTTCCCCCTCACATGGCTGCCCTCACACATATACTTCCAATCGCACTCTTAATCTCCTATTACACTTCTACAATTCTGGTGCTTGGAAAACAAACTTATTTGAAAGATTGTCGCCCATTAAGATGCAGCAAGCACGGACCCATTGTCAGGTTCCCATTCCGCCTCGACACCCATGCACCTCACTGTGGCTATGACACCCTGGTCCTCTCTTGCTCTGGTGGCAACACGGTCTTAAGACTCCCCTCTTCTGACCATTACAACGTGACCTCCATAGACTACAAAAAGTCGATTCTGGGGATAACAACATACTCTTGGACCCTTAATTGTTCATGGTCTCAAATTGACAAGCCCAATGTAACCGGCTCTCTCTTCATTCCTCCTATTCCAGTAGGTCTCAGCTTGCTTGATTGCTCAGACGTGCACACATCTTTCTCAGAAGATGAGTATTTAGCCGGTCCAGTCCCGTGCCATGGGTCTGAAGGCCGCTTCATCTATCTGGCCTGGGCTCATACTGACACTACTGTCCTTCCTTACACCTGTACCATGATTAGAAACAGCATCTTGTTTCCTGGACCCAAAGAATCACATCGAGATTGGGGATATCATCCTTCAACATCTTCTGAATTCCAACGCGTGATTAGAGACTTTGCAGCAATACCAGTCATTGCGCTGTACTGGAATGACACGTTGATCAACTGCAGCATGTGTGAGAAGAAATGGTGGCATCACTGTGAATATAACCTCGAAACAAAAAGATCATTCTGTCGAGGTGAACTTATAAGTTGACCTTTCTTATAATAATTTGGATGAAAATTTTCACTTTGATTTTCTACTGCCGATGAGTACGAGATTTACAATGTTTATAATTATAATCTAGCTCGAATTAAGGAATATCAACCATTTTGGCTATGACCCATGCCATATCCAATTTATTATACTTATGGAGTCTGGACCATGTATATATTTTGAAGTGCAAATAAAATGACACAAAATATTTCTGAATTTGCAACACTAGCTCCTGGCCTCTTGTTTTGATCTTAAGTTCTGTATTCTTAATTTTTCCCGTTTGACATCAAGTATCCATACTGTGCCATTTGGACCCTACTATTTAACTTGAAGCAACAGTTTGAAGAAAATCCCCACGTTATTTTGGTTTTTTAGTTCTTATGCTAATAATGGCTGCTAGCTACAATTTAACTAATTTCTTCATTTAATTTAAAAAATAGTTTACAAAAAGAACAAAAATTAACTTACTCCGAATATAACATATATAACTTTTGTTTTTTTCTTTTTCAGAATCACAGATGGTGCTGAAAGCCGGTATCATTACTCATCTACTCGTGCTATTATGCTCAAGGATCAGATTTGATTACATTCTATATAGCTTAATCCTCATTTTATTTTTTTTTATTTTTCATTAGGTGTATCCCTGGGGGCAACATGCCTTCTTCTTTTGGGAGGCTTTGCTTTCTTCTATGTACGTCACCAGTCTAGTAAAAAGAAAACCATTCGTACGAAGATCGAACACTTCCTGAGAAGCTACAGGGTGATGAATTCAACACGATACACGTACGATGATCTCAAGAAGATGACGAATAGGTTCAAGAAAAGAATAGGTGCTGGGGCATTTGGGACAGTCTATAAGGGGGTGTTGCCTAATGGAATTCCAGTTGCCGTTAAGATGCTACACACCTCTGCTTGGGGCGGAGAACAATTTGTCAATGAAGTAGCCACCATTGGAAGAATTCACCATGTACATGTTGTTCGCCTTTTGGGATTTTGCTCCGAAGGAGCGAAGCATGCACTTGTCTATGAATTCATGGAGAATGGGTCACTTGATAAGTACATATTCTCCACAAGATGGAGAAATCACCAATTTAGCATGGAAGAGATGCTTGTAGTTGCTATGGGCATTGCAGAGGGTATCGAATATTTACACCAGGGCTGTGACCAACGCATTCTTCACTTTGATATCAAGCCCCACAATATTTTGCTTGACCATAATTTGGTTCCAAAGATCTCCGATTTCGGTCTTTCCAAGCTCTGTCCCAAGGATCAGAGCTACTTGACCATAAGTGCTGCTAGGGGTACAATGGGTTATCTTGCTCCAGAAATGTACTCAAGAAACTTCGGAGCAGTCTCCTACAAATCAGATGTTTATAGTTTTGGTATGTTGATTTTGGAGATGATAAGTGGAAGAAAGAACATCGACCCATTAAGAGAGGGAGGCGTTCAGATAGAAGAGGTATACTTCCCAGAGTGGATTTACGAGCAATTAGCTCAACAAAAAGACTTGTGTCTAGTTCTTGATGTGGGAGGCAATGAAGAAATTGCAAAAAAGCTGGCTATTGTGGCATTATGGTGCATCCAATGGAGTCCAGAAGATCGACCCTCCATGACAAGAATTGTTCAAATGTTGGGGGAGAATTTGCAAAATTTGCAAATTCCCCCAAACCCTGTAATCCCTTCTTCATATTGTGTTTCTGCTTCTGGCTAAGGTAGCTAGGTATTAGTCATACATGGATGCTTTGTATTATCTTTTTCTAGATCTTCTTTTCTTTTAGAAGGAAGGATCTTTGCCCATACAGTTGTTTCATTATTTTGTTCTTTTATTTTTTTAGTTTTTGAGAAGAAGTTTGGGTGAAGCCACCCAACTGTCTAATATCGACAAAGGATATCTCATCCCTCAGGCAAACCTGCAACCTTCCACACACAGAGCATTGTATTTTGCCACTATATTAAATGCTAGTTCTCCCTTTGCCCATACTGTAACATTGCATTTTATGCAAATTAATAACATTGTACAAGTTCTTTTGATGAAATTTTAAATTTGCAATTTATGCAGGTTATTAATCAATATTTGCTTGTTGGATGATTCTTATGTATTTATTAAAATTTTAGAAACTTCGGTGATTATGCTTTAGTTTTTAGTACTCTAGTTCATTATTACTGTAATATTTCTTCGATTAATATGTAATTTGGTGGGTTTTTTTTCCTTTTTTATAGTTGGGTTTTATCGGTTATGTTTTTTGTGTTAATGGGAATTTAACAGTGGCTCTACCAATTATTGGGGAAAAAAAACATAAAAGGTTCCTAGGACTATTTAAATAATAGGCTATAGGGATTCCCTAGAGGTCACATCAAGCAATTACTAGAAGTTCGACTCAATAGTCAAGATGTGCCAAATTCTCTTTTTTAGTCCAAAATGATGTGCCAATCAACATCAAGCTAGGAAAATTCTATGATTTGATAATTATTTGACCTCATTTTTATTGATACTTCCTCATCATATAATCCATCTACCGAAACCATTACTCGCAACTGGTTTATGTGTTAAACAATAACAAACACTAAGAACCATGAAGTTCTTAAACCTACTCATTGTTCTCTTCCTCTTTTACAATTTTTTTGGTGGTTCCAGATCTTCTTCATGTGGAGACCTTCGTGACATCTCTTATCCTTATCATCTTCCTGGAACATGCAAGTTGAAGGCCTATGAGTTGCAGTGTGATGGCAATGATACCGTGTTATACATTGGGGCCACCAAGTATCTTGTAAAAGATGTGTCAATCAAAAACAAGACACTTAGGGTTCTTGATCCTGAGTTGGCAATAGGGGGCTGCCACTTACCAAGCAAGAGTTTTTCTTGGGGCTCTAATATACTTACTTGGTACAGTTCGTATGCTAGTAGTAATTTTATCTATTTCTTCAATTGTACCGATGAAGTAGAAGACTCAATGTACAAGCTAATAGATTGTATGGATGGGCCTCGTTCAAGAGTTTATGCGCTAAATACTTACTATATTGAGGTGCAAAGCACCCCCAAGTCATGTAGGTATGTAGGAAGCACAGCAGCCAATTCTGAGGTGCAAAAGCGTTGGAACGATACTGATGGTGTCGAAATTATGCAGATGCTGAGACAGGGATTTGTGGTAAGCTGGGACCAGGGCAGTATTGATGAGAGCTGCCCTCGTTTGCAAGATTGCTGGACTCTTTCCAAAATGTAAGCAAAAGTATCTATCTTTTCTCTAAAATATTGAGATATTAAGATAGACTAATTTTAAATGGTCGTGAATTATGTTGTTTCAGCTAAGGTCCGGTTATAACAATGAAATTAATTTTACCTGTTTTTTACCTTATTTTATTGCATGTTTGTTAACATCTGTCGACTGTGCTGTAGACACCATTTGAATTGTCATTGACAAACACTTACTTGACAATCACCTAAGAAATTAATCAGCATTTAACCGTCTCTTCCAAATTTTTTTTGTTGTCAATGCAGAAGGTTTGAGCATCAAACAGTCAATTTTTCAAATATTTCAACTACTGGCACCGTCACAGTCTATTATTCAACTACTGGCTACCAGCTCTTTGAGTTTCTTTACGTTCAGCCTTCATTTTTGGAATGCATTTATAACACGCAAGGAAGTGAAATGTATGCTAATTCTAATTCACGTGTGGTTTTTGGTTTCATGCTCATATTGCTTGCTCTTTCGGACATTCTTCTCCTTTTATTAGGTAAGCAACCTTTCTAAATGAATCCCCTTTTCCCGACATAGCCACACATGGAAATCTCCTTGTTGCGAGTAACAATGTTTGATTGCTTCTCAATTTGAAACTGTGTAGTGATTGTAGTCCAGTGTTTGGCATTCAGTTGGTATTATTATAAGCTTTTGGCCCAAAATTACAGTCAATTAATTTTCACGCTCTCCTCTGTGAAAAAAAAACAAGGGTAAAATAACAGGCGACCAAATCACATTCATAGTCTTAATAAGGACCAAATGGGATCAATTTTTAGTGCATTGCCCAAAACAACCAATTACACAATTAAACGTGGCTGACTTCAATGGATGGAGCCATGATTTGGGATAGCATGAGATATAATTTCATAATTATTTTATAATTTAATCATATTTTTACAGTTTTTTGTGTTTAGAAGTTTTATTTTAGAGGCATAGTATATAAAATTTTGCCAAGAAGCGTGTGTTTGCTAAGAAAAAAGGGAAAAAAAAAAGTTAATAGTTGCTTGTTTCATTTCAATCATCGCTCTCTTTGAATCCACTTCATTTCAATTATCCATGACCTTATTTTAAACTTTATTGCAGTACTAAGACTCACATTAGTACCACTGGCAATATTTTCGTTTCTTCTTCACAAGTACAAGCGAGTTTCTCTATCAATCAACTCGGTGGAGAAGTTTTTGCGAAAACATGAGATGTTTTATGTTAGACGGTATGATTTCATAGAGATCGCTATAATGACAAACCACTTCAGCGAAAAGCTTGGGCAAGGTGGCTTTGGATCAGTTTACAAAGGAAAGCTCTTCAATGGTTGTCAAGTTGCTGTCAAAATATTGACAAATTCATTGGGTGACGGTGATGATTTCATCAGCGAAGTGGCCACAATCGGTAGCATTCACCATGCAAACATAGTTCATCTTATTGGGTTTTGCTCAGAGGGCTCAAAGCGGGCACTGGTGTATCCTTATATGCCAAATGGCTCACTTGACAAGTATATCTTCTCTTCAAGTAATAATCTTTTTTCAATAGAGAAAAGAAGAGAGATAGCCCTAGGCATCGCACGAGGTATAGACTACCTTCATCGCGGTTGTCAATGCAGATATTGCACTTCGACATAAAGCCTCACAATATCCTATTGGATCATGACTTGACTCCATATATTTCCGACTTTGGACTTGCCAAATTATACTCTAGAGAATATAACTTGGTAACACTTAGCACGGCACGTGGTACAATAGGATATATAGCTCC
>JAJGRW010000227.1:3930406-3958934 GCA_025461045.1 Carex parvula | reverse complement strand
CAATTCATGATCATGATTTATTAACTATGTAACAATTAGGTTCAGCTTGTGCAAAGTCATTGATTTACCCTTAATTAGCACTTGAGTATCATTTACAATTAGGTTCAGCTTGCAACAGGCCCATCCTCAGTGACCCAATGAACGATCGTGACATCTTTAGCGCGTGTATTTCAAGAGCTTCTTCTTCAATTCATACCTATCAATAGTAAGAGATTATAATATTATCTTAGCTTTCAGGCAACCAATAAGTCGAAGTTAAAAAATGGTTCAAAAAATTAGGGAGGGAGAGTACCGGCTTAGATTTTCATAATTTCATTTTATTAAATCTCAAGTGCATTCAGTAATTATATTACTTCCATTCTTAATTAAGCACTCACTTTCATAAATTAGTAATATCAACCTTAAATAATTTTCATAATCTCAAGTGATTTGCTCTATATAGCGTTCTAGTCATTTTCGTGCAACAATTAGTAATCTTAACCTTAAATAAATTTTACTATAGATATGGCTTTACTTCGCTAATTTACCAGTACTTTAACATCCAGCACCAAGGCATTCAGAGTTGCAGACCATATATTAATCAGCTACAAAGATCCTCCAAATTGAACTATGTTTCAAAAAAGGAAATTAAAAAAGAAAAGTAAACAAAATACCTGGAAGGGAATAGGATATGCATGAGGCTCTCCAGTTTCTCCATACGGCATTGCCAGCTAATCTGACCCTAGCTCTTCCAATTGCCTTACATATCACACTCCTTAACTTGGCACATCCTTTCATAAGCAAAATGAGAAATCAACCAGCCATGATTCCAATTTTAAATTTAGGGTATCATTGCTACAATTCAAATAAAGTCGCCAGTACCACGAAATGGATCATACCACAATACACAAATTCTGATTATTTCAGCCTTCTTTACCCAATCAGCCAACAAATTTTCCCCACATTTGCCTGATTTGATTAAAAAAACCCTGCAAAATTAACATTATCAGACAAAACCTACAGAGAAGTTCCCATCTCTCGATTGAAGAATTTTCGGAGTATGAGGTAATCAGGTTCCAATTTGAATTCTGTGGTTACTTCGAAAGGATTCCTGTACAGAATTATCTTCATATACCCCCAGAGTCTTAGCAACTGATGTGTCAAATTTGGTGCGAAAATTAAAGCCTTTCTCCAATGAAGTTATCTGAACTTCTGAAGTTCTCCATGTTCCTTTTGAGCTTGGCCATGAAAAAAGGAAAAATGGAGGTTTGCATGCATACCATACTGGATCAACACGTATTTACCAAAAGCTCCATAACAAATTTGAGAAATTTATGCATTCATTTATAAAAATAGTAAATCCAAATCTGAGGCTTGAAGGCAAGTAAAAGGATTTGTGCATATTGGACCTCCATCGTGATCTTGTTGATGAATTTAATTACAGTTAGCTCAGTTAAGCGAAAGTTTCACTAAGAACAGAGAAAACTTGAGCAATTTCATAGTGTAGAGTCATTTTTGCAATTTTTCATGTACATCGTAGGAGTATATGTAAATTGCCTTTTATCTTATAGTGTCTTCTATTCTGTTCAACTTGACTTGTTAAAGGATATCCTAGAGCAAGAAAAATGTATAGATTATTAGTAAGTGACTTGCAGCCGCAAGTTTTTTTCTCAAGGACTCAAACTCACTGTCAAGCTCCATGTCAGGAATTTCTACTTCAATAGCTATTTTTTGGAGGAATCGTTATAGAAAACAAATAAGGAAAAGTAAATTCAATATGTCAGCAATGTATTAACCTATTAACCAATCAATCGATACCAAACATAGCCAGTTGGCATCAGGCTCCTTTGACAAGTCAGAGAATGATATATAATGTGTTTTTTCCAATTTTAATTTGAACTGGCCAGCCAATTTGAACTTTTTAAAAAACCCAACCAAACTGAGTATAATTAATACTTTAATTTAATGTTGGATATTAATAAAAACTAAATCCTAAAACTAATTGCACTTTTCAGAGAACATATTTGAGACAATTTTGAAACCTGATCAAGAAGTTCACAGAATTTCTTAATAGAATTTAGTTAAACAAATCAAACCCACAAAAATCAAATTATTATTTTTTTTAGTTCAGATTTGGCCACCTCCTGTTCATGCAAACCAAATCGAACATTTCAATCTAGAAACATAAGGTACCTGAATCGCACATCCATTTTGATCCCGAGATGCTGATATATTGTGTGTTTCTCACGCAACAACTCCAATTTGTAAAAGTACCATTATTTCATGGGAAGTTCTTTTCAAACCAAAAAAAATGTTATTGACACTCACTAAGATTTTAGGGCACCGGTATAATCACATTGATCAGATTCAACTCCACCACTATGTAATAGTGACTGTTAAGTTTTAGAAAATCAAAATAACAACTCTCCTATCCTGAAAAGTTAAATCTATAACTTGTTTGAAAAAAAATACATACATCTCAATTGAAAAATAAAAAAAGTAATAAAGAAATAAAATGGTGGAGAGAAGCCAAAAATTACCTTAGGAGGTAGAAGGTTGTCTGTTTTTTTACAGCCCAGTTCTCAGGAGTTTCCACTGCATCAACCATACTCACAATTTTTCCATTTTCAAAGAAACTGATATTTCATTAAATTTAAAACTACCTTTGAGCTCAGTGGTAGCGCTAATTGTCGTTCCCAATTGAATGGAAGTTGACTACTGCTTGCTACCTATTAAATTAGGAAAACAAAGGTATCAGAAAGTCAAGAGAACAATTCGATGGTAGAGAGTTTCGTAGCACAAACTGAGCTCACAGAGGGACCAAGGAAGCAAGCGCATCACTGTCGAACTCCATTTCTATGATGCTCTAGAGTTCTTAACTGCGCAGATCGATCGGCAGTGAGCTAGCTAGGTGGTAACGGAGCAAGTGTGTTAGAATCCACAATTAGGAGTTGTTTATTTATTTTTTCCTGATCGGTTGGAGGAGAGGAGAGGCTGAAGGCGAGGTGGCGGGGCGGACTGCTCAAGGCGAGGAGAATCGGAGAGGAGGTAATCGGTGTGGTTTGGTTCGATCTGGGAGGAGAAGAGGAACAAAAGAAAGGAAGGTTTTAGGCGGAGGTGTGGGATGGAACAAAAATAGAATGGTTTAGAAAGGAGACGATGAGAAAACAGGTGTCGATGGAACGAACGCGGAGACGATAGGGAAACACGTGTCAATGGAACGAACAAATCTTGCTATTAACCGTGCAATATCGATCGGACGGAAGGGGATGTGCCAGCACTGAGTGAACAGTGCAAAACCCATCCAAAATTATATATATAATAGTATAGCGGAGGTAGGAAGCAATATTATATCGTATTCCACCAATTAATTATTAATTTGATAGATACTAATTAACGCATACCTAGCTTAAGTGCTCTTATTTTGGTAATTGGTATAAACATCGTATATTCCTCGTGTCAATATTATTTTAGTGGATATACTGTATAAGCATGTTTTAAGTTATTATTAAAAGAATTAGTATTTGGTCTAACAACAAAGTCATATGTTTTCTGATGTGAGAGATCATTAGTTTACAACCTGAATGTAAAAATTCTTTGTTATAATTATAAGGTATGAAATTTGAGGCTTGATCTCCATCTTTCTATAAAAAAAACAAAAGGTTTTTAATCAAATGACATAAAAAATATTGTTTAAGTCTGGTTGAAGTTTTTATTAAATAACGGAAAAAAAGTTTAAAATACAAGATCCGAATTTATATTATAACATACTTTTTTAGGGTCAATATTTTTAGAATGATAATATTTTATATTTATGCTAAGAGCTTTCTCTTCTAAGATTTACTCAATAATAAAAATTTATCACGTATGGAAACTATGTATAAAAGTATTCATTTTAGTTAAAGCATTATTTAAAAATCACTAGTACAAAAACACCTTTCACTGACTGTTCAAATACCCCTACACCGACTGTTATAGCGGCGTCAGTGAAGCCGGCGCCAGTGAAGGTTACCTTTTACTGACGCTCTAAAAACAGTCAGTGTTGGGTTCAACACTGACTGTTTTTAAAGCGTCAGTGTTGACGTTCAACACTGACGCTTTAAAAACAGTCAGTGTTGAACACCAACACTGACTCTTTAAAAACAGTCAGTGTTGAATACCAACACTGACTGTTTTTAAAGAGTCAGTGTTGAACGCCAACACTGACGCTTTAAAAACAGTCAGTGTTGACATAAAATATTTGGCATGGTTCCGCTTGTATCGAGGCTAGCCTCCATATTTTGTTAGCCATATAACTATTCGACATTCATTGACATTAAATAAAATATCATGCAAATAATGTAGACAACATAAATAAAAGGCAACACAATTCAACAACATAACATATTCATTCACAAAAAACCACACTATAGCAAAATTTACATAACCCATAAAAACAAAATATGCAACTGAAATTAACAACATCGTATTTCTTGTAAATAAGTTAAAAGTTGTCCAAGAAAAATATACAATTCTTGTAGTTGACTGGACTGAGCAAGGACACGAGAAGTCTAATTACCCAAAATTGCTCCAATTATTGCTTGACAAGAGTCGATCGATATCAAAGCGGTTGTCGGACTTTGCTTGCCTCTATCTCCTCTAGTGATCAATTAAATTGTGTCCCTACAATTAGAGAAGGTATGAATAACAAACTATTGGTGATATTTTCCAATTTTTGTTTTTTTAAGGTTGATATTTTCCATGTTTCATAGTGATATACTGATATATGAGATAATTACCATCTCACAGGGGTAAATACAATATTTGAGGTTTTATAGGGGCATGCCATGGGGTAAATACAATATTTGAGGTTTTATAGGGGCATGCATGGCATGAAACTCTTTCAAGTAAATTGTACCTTAGTAGCTTCAACAAAATGGAAAGCAGCTTCACGAAAGCATCCAACTAAATGAGCATACTGTCCTCTAGGCATCTCTATTGTACTCTCGCAACCTTGCAAGATTGTTGGGAAACGAACAAACCAGTGTTTCATCTGTATCAGTGCAGAAGAAAAAGAAAAGGGTTGGTCAAAACCAAGTTCTCAGGTCAAACTTAAAAATACATTATGAGATATTTAGACTTACTGTTTAAAGGATGGAACTGAGTTTAGTTATACTATAATTTCCAAATTATATTAGATAGAATAGAAGGTTCAGATTTCAATCAGCAAACAAAAATTCAGTGTTATATTATTATTCAGTATTCCACCTGATCTCTCAAAAATGCAATTTCAGCATTCAATCAGTTAATCTCTCTACTTAACCCAATTTATCTCTAAATAAGAAACTAATATTTTATAGAATATAGATAATAATAAGGTATGCTAAGCATTTTTCAAATTAAATTGGTTAAGTAATATGATGATAATCACCTTCTTAGTGTAAGAACCAGCAAGGAAATCTGCATATGCACCTTCAAATTAAATTGGCTAAGCATTTTATAGAATATTACATATGCACCTCCAAAATCTGCATAAGAATCCCCTCTCCCTCCCTCGAGAAAGATTAAATACAAAAGTAAAATATATGGCTGTTGCACTATAGGCCATTGCATTGAGCCTTTGACAAATACTTAGTAAAATCTAGCATCGAGATCTGGCAATCTTATACTTGGCATAATATTATTACAAAAATTGTATAATAGATACATAGTAGCATAAAAACATGTTTATTAACTTTGCTAATGATCTCCTCATTAGGCAATGTCATGTAAGGATCACCTGATGTCAGCACAGCTCTGTAATAACAACTTTGAAATTACGTATTTCCCCCTCTAAAATTCATAATATCATATTTACCCTTCTAAAGTTCAAAAACTCACAAATTTACCCAATCTATTAACTTTTCTATTAAAACTAATTTTAAATTTACCCAATCTATTAAAACTAATTTTAGAGAACCAAATAGTACCTTCAATCGATGAATGCCGAATGTGTTAAGACGGTAGAAACAACTAGCTAGTATGCCACACGATTCTGGTATGCCATCATAAATAAGTAAAATGTCAAATATATAATCACTGAAAAATGAAAAAAAATTAAAAATTATGTTTATTTTTTTTTACCTAGTGTACTGTCAAGTATATAGATGCCTTGTTGCTCTGTTAACATGCAAGATGTAGTACTCAAGATGAGCTGGCTGCAGATATGCGATCTATAGGCGATTGGATTAACTAAATTGGACCTCGAGATCTACCAATAAGTTCGATTAATGAATTAAAGACAGATGAGTAAATGGCGGTGGATAGAATTGGGGCCTAGCTATTTCTAAACCTAGCTACAAATTAATGACTCAACCTGTCCTATTATGAATTTTTATATTTCGTTGTATCTACTGTTTTAAATTTGCACATATAATTTATACATCTGATTTGTTATTTGAAGGGAATTACCTTGTACTAACATCACTTCAAATAATGGACTGAGTTTATCCAGAAAATCTGAAAGACAAAAGGTGAAATTATGTTGAGGAAATAAATCAAAATTGTAATATGAACATAGTAAGTAAAAGCTTTGAAAAAATTATGTCCAGAGAGGAAACAGTATCCACTATATGAAAACAGAAACCAGTATCAATAAACCCTAAATATTTATTTCCTGAATGATTGAAACAGACTTACTAGAATTGCATATGTGCAAAAACTGCATCCCAATCAAGTAGAATTAAGTTGATCAGCTCTTCAAGAATCAATGTAGTGAGATCTCTAAATTATGAATCGGCCATATTTTACTTCACTGATTCTATTCTCTCAAGAAAAATCTAAAATTAGAGAAATTAGTAAAAGGACGTGGAAATTGTATATAAAATTCAGTGTTTATAAAAGCCTTTCTGGTAAAAACAATCGTATCATATTTTTATGCAATGCTCGGTTAGTAAATTCTCACAGATCCAAAAAAAAACTCCAATTCACACGGATACCGCTTCTAGATTGGAAAATCAGATAATACAAGAGAGAAACAAGTAATACCTAAGCAAAGAGAGCTCAAATGAAGAACCGTAAAAAGAGTGAAAGTAACTCCGCTCATCTTGCAAGTTCAAATTCAAGCAAATTGCAAAGAAACCATCACAAGAACCACCGATCGAGCTCCATCTACCTCGAAATTGGAAAATCAGACTCGCATACCACCCCTCCCGTGCCACATTGTAACGCCAGGTGAAACCCTAGATCCAACGGCGTACCAAAACAGGAAACTCTCTCTTCCTTTCTTCCTGGAATAAGCTCGGTTCATGCGCAAGCGGTGAGAAAGAGAGAGAGGAATGTACTGGAGACCAGAGACTAGATTGAATTTTTGGTTCTTCTCTCTTAGCTTCGGAGAGGGTTTTGGCGGAGAGGGTTTCGATTTAGCCGCGCGTTTCGATTTCGAAGAGGGTTTTGATTTAGCCGCGCGGAGAGGGTTTCGATTTTTGGCGGAGAGGGCATGGCGTGTTTCATTTAGCCGCGCGTTTTTTTCCAAAATTTCAGCGGTATTAAAAAGAAAAATCACCGACTGTTTTTTAAAAAACAGTCAGCGTTGGTGATAACCACTGACGGTTTTTAGAAAACAGTCAATGTTAAACACCAACACTGACTATTTTTAAAGCGTCAGTGTTGGTGCTCAGCACTGACGCTTTAAAAACAGTCAGTAAATAATTTAACACTGACGGCTCTGAAAATAAACAGTCAGTAAATGATTTATGGCCATATGATGCTTCAATTTTCAGTTAACTAGATGGATGGATAAATAAAAACAAATTTTGATCAAACTTGAATGCAAGACAATAAATGTAGTGCTCTTTAATTTAAACGGTTCCGATCGACCCACGGATGACATATTCCTGTGCGTCTTCATTAACTCATGAAACAAGAGATTATGTTTCATGTCCATGATAGAAGATGTGAGTCATATATGCAATATGCATCTAATGCTATATAATATAATGTGTTAAAATTATTTAATTAAGCAATAAACATGTTATAACATTAATTATTGTATAAATATTACTAATATTATTTCATTACAAAATATTTTCTAATTAGTTAAAGTCAAAATTTGATGTTAATTGTCTAAATTTCACTAATCACGTAAATTACTAATCATACTTATTAAATATTCAAGTGAAATTAATTTCACTTTCCTCTCAAGACTAACATAAAATCTATCTAGAATTTAAATTTACAAAATTCTAAGTTCTAATGCACATATTTCTAAGCCCTTAATTAACGGATCCAAGTTTGCATGAGCATGTGTTACATAATGTGTTACACAATTCTAAGTTTATAATTAACATATTTTTATTTTATTTTCTTCAACATAAATTATATTATCATATTATTTATTTATGTACATACTTTCTTGACAACTAATCAAAGTTTAAAAATATATTATAAATTTTGGAAGACTTAATTGTATTGTAAAATATCCACAAATTGCTTAATTGGATTCCCTTATAAAATTTGTCAACAGGCGCAAAATCCCGGTTGAAATTTCATTTCATATAACTTGTGATTTTCTTTAGGATTCTCCGTCTTCTTGCATTATCTTGTAATTATTAAATTCGTATTTGTAAAAACTTGAAAGATTTAAGTTTTAACTTGATTTTATTAAATAAATTAATGTATTACATGTGCTCAATGAAATGTTCAAACCAAAATAATATATTTTTAATTATGATATTTGAAAAAAAAAAAATTAAGGAAAAAATGTAAAATAAAATGAAAAATGAAACAAACAAAAATATGAATAATAAATATAATTGTTAAATAAAATTCACCTAATACACATAAATTATTATTTTTAAATAAAATTCAACCCTAATAAATTATAAATACTGGAGCCAGACCCTCATCGTCTCTTCCCGGGAATTGAATTCCTCTTGATTTCAAGCTCTAGGAAAAGATGTCCAAAACAAGTATGTATTCCCTTGATTTCAAGCTCTAGGAAAAGATGTCCAAAACAAGCATGTTAGCATGTATAGTTACTATGATTGTGTTAATTATAAAGACATTTATAATCACTTGTAAGTTCTCAAAATATTTTTAAACAATTGTTTTAGTGCACTTTATTTACACAGAACATGAGAACTACACTAAAATGAAGTCACTGTTTTTTCAAAATTTCAGCGGCATTAAAAAAAAATCACCGACTGTTTTTAAAAAAACAGTCAGTGTTGACCGCCAACACTGACTGTTTTACAAAAACAGTCAGTGTTGAAAACCAACAGTGACTGTTTTTAAAGCGTCAGTGTTGGTGCTCAATACTGACGCTTCAAAAACAGTCAGTGTTGAACACCAACACTGACGCTTTAGAAACAGTCAGTGTTGATACTCAACACTGACGCTTTAAAAACAGTCAGTGTTGATAACAAACACTGACTATTTTTCAAGCGTCAGTGTTGAGCAACAACACTGACTGTTATTTAATAAAAGAGTCAGTGTAGGTATAGCAACACTGATGCTTCGGTTAAAACAGTCGGTGATGAAGGGTCGGTGAAGGGGTTTTTTGTACTAGTGTAATAGCCAACCTCATATATATAATATGTTACCGAGACTGCTGATTCTGAAAGTCCCTTCTAAAAATTTGAATAGAAAATTCTTTCTTTTTTGACCGGACTATTAATTTGCTGGAATACCTTTCGACCCTGCTTGATTTTCAGGAAAAAACAAATATAAAATTGAAAAAACGTCAAAAATGTTGCACGGTAAATGCATGGTATTGATCTTAACTTTTTATCAAATAAAATATCTGCATAAATATATAAAAAAATAATAAACAACTACAGTACCAATAAGGATGATCCATCGATCTGTCTCCATGCAATACGGGTCAGATGAGGTAACTTTTCATCCCCTGAAAAGATTACCAAATCGGAAAATTTTACTTTCGACTGTTAATGGCCACTACGAAAAAAAATGCTTTTGACAATCACCGCTGCCGAACCAGTAGTACTTCACATTACAAAACTTGAATTATCAGAATTTGTCCTGTCATATGACATCATCATTAATTTGTAGGAAATTATTCAAAGATAATATAATTTATACAGAGCGCGGCATTTCTTGTATGTCATATTGTTATATTTTATTGTTCATTTTCCTTTATTTACTTGAAAGTTTGTTATAGCTCATGATATTGCTCTTATCATGAAAATACGGAAAAATCTGCCCAAAAAGCTATTATACAAATAAAAATCTAAAATGGCACCATAAATTACAAAAGTAAAATTATGAAAAAAAGCACAACATAAAATAAAAAAAATCAAAATTAGTGACATTTTTGTAACTTTTTTCCGACAAAAAGGATTTTAGAACTGACAAATGAAGGGTGCAATAATTTAAGGGTGCAATTAGTAAATTGGTAGCCCACTAAGGAGGTAATGCCTCTTAGCCATTACCTCCTTAGTGGGCCCATCCATCTGCACTGAGCCACTTGTGCAACGATCTACTATGTCAATTTTCGATGCTGAAAATTGATTTGTCACTCTTTAGTGGTCCCCACCATGTACATATATCTCCGACGTGCAAAAAAGGTTAACAACGAGAAGGTCTAATGGGAAGAATATACATCACAGCTTCTATGAAGAACTTATCTCCAACACACACTTCAGTCAGTCCTAACGACTACTCTTCTGATAGAGAAATGCAAAGACTTACTTGATCTGTCTTTAGAAGCGTAACTGACTAGAGTCTCTATCTTTCAAAATTCTAGCCAAATTTTAAGAAATAATGTATTTTCAAAATATCAGTCTATGATTTCTTTACAAGAAGTCTAGCTTGCATTAATGATGTAATAACGACATCTCTTGCTAGGAAATTTCGCCTTAGTCCTAACATTTTAAGCTTGTTTTCATTGTCTATTTGGTTTTTCTTATATAGGGTCTGGTTTTGACACTTACAGCAAACCTCATATCATCTTTTTTTTGAAAACCTTGAAAAACAAAAGAAAAAAGAGAAAGGTTATATGAGGTTAGTTATAGTTGTTGGGATAAACTCAGCAATACTGCACTGCTTTTTGCCAGTATGCAAAAGATTGAAGAGAGAATAATATTTTTCTGAACAGAAACAACACTTTATTTCCTTTCTCTCTTACCCAATTACATAGAGTTCTGCAGTATTTGAAGCAATACAATGTTACTAAAATAGATACCCACAACTTGCTTAAATTAAGCACCCACGACACAACATGCTAAAAATAGTCGGTCTTTTGCTTCCTGCACCATCACTCGTTAGTAATCCTTTCTCTACCAAATATCTGCTCTCATTTTCAGAAAGATTTTTAAAAATCAGCAATATATGTTTTCTTTAGAAGATGTCTACCTCACATTAATTGTGATGTAATAATGACACCTCTTGATATATGAAATTTCTCCTTTAGTCCTCACATTTATTTTAAGCTTGTTTCAGTTGTCTATATAGGGTCTGGTTTTGGCACTTGTAGCCAACCTCATATATCCTCTCTCTGTCTTTCAAAAATCTTTAAAAAATAGAAAAGGAAAGAGGATATTAAAGATTGGTTATATATATCCTCTCTTCTATCCCTCACATAGAATTGTAGTTCGTGGGAGACATTTGAGAAACTAATTATTTTTTTTTTGTTACATAATGCATATATGAAGTTGGCTTTGAGTGGCAAAACCAGACCCTATATAAGAAAAACCAAACAGATAATTGAAACAAGCTTCAACTGCAAGGACTAAGGAGAAATATTTCACCAAGAGATGTCTTTATCACATCACAATCAATGTGAGATTTCTTCTAAAGAAAACATAGACTACTTATGTTGAACATTCTTTCTAAGAATTTGTATAGAAATTCTTTCCATCATGACCGACTGTTTGCCAGGACCACTTTCGACCCTTCTTGATTTGTACAAAAATAAAAAAAGACAAAATTAAACAAAATATCTGTATAATTTCTAGGGGTGTAAACGGAGCGGATTCGGAGCGGATAATGCTAATACCAAATCCGTATCCGCCTTTCAATGAGCGGATACGGATACGGATAGTAAACGGATATCAAAAATTAAAACCATATCCGCCTTAAACGGATACGGATATGGAGCGGATAATTTACGGATACGGATTCGAATACGAATATAGAACGAATAATTGTCGGATATTGAGTTATATGAACTTTAAGATCTAATTAATAATTAATAAAATTTAAATATGAAAATAAATGAATAATTGTAAGTTGATGGAGATATTGATATTAGAAAGATGGGAGGTATAAGATATTCATTCCATTGATATAATATATAAATCAAATAAAGAAGTAGTAACAAAAGATAATGTGGTGTAGTGGTTTGTAGTTTGGTTGCTTAGATTCTCACCTCACATGACATGGGTTCAAATCCCCTTTAAGGCAAAATAATTTCTTTTAATTAGCGGGTCCAAAAAAATTTATTGGGTTTCCGATGATCCGGATATCTGCTCCGTTTAGGTATTACTATCCGTATCCGAATCCGGATCTTATGTGGGTAATTGATAATTATCCGGATCCGTATCCTGGATATCCGTATCCGTTTAAATTCGGATTCGGATTATATGCGGATTCGGAGCGGATATCCGCCCGGATATCCATATCCGTTTACAGCCCTAATAATTTCTGCATCGGTATTGATCTTGACTCTTGATTAAATAAAATATCTTTCGCTTCCTGCACCATCACTCGTTAGTAATCCTTTCTCTATCAAATATCTGTTCTCATTATCAGAAAGATTTTTAAAAATCAGCAATATATGTTTTCTTTAGAAGATGTCTAGCTCACATTAATTGTGATGTAATAATGAATTAATGACACCTCTTGCAAATGAAATTATTTCTCCTTAGTCCTCACATATTAAGCTTGTTTCAGTTGTCTATATAGGGTCTGGTTTTGACACTTATAGGGTCTGGTTTTGGCTTCTTTCTATCATGACAGACTGTTTGCCAGGACTACTTTCGACCCTTCTTGATTTGTACAAAAATAAAAAAAAAAAGACAAAATTAAACAAAATATATGTATAATATCTGCATTGGTATTGATCTTGACTCTTGATTAAATAAAATATCTTTATAAATATGCAAAATAAAAAAATAAAATAAACACCTATAGTACCAGTTAGGATGATCCATCTATCTCGATGCACTCAATTCACCTCCTTTGCCCAAGACACACTCAAATGTTTTTATAATGAAAATATAATTAAATGAGTAAATAAGAACATCAACTAATTATTGATGTTTACCCAATAACATTGCCGCAGGTGGTTCCTAGGTGTACCAAATTTAGGATCAGAGAAGTTTTAACCGTTTTTAATAAAACTATATCACTATTGATCTCAGCAAGTATGTGATTCCTCCTCAAAAAAATAGTTTAGTATATATATATCTAATAGTACGCTACTGAGAGAGATTTTATGAATCAGAATACAAAGACTACATATTGGGCCTTAATATCTTACCAATAGTACATACTGAGCCTTAATTTCTCTGACCAATGCCACATTAATATTGGGCCTTAATTTATGGGCTAGAAAATGGTCTTCAGTTGTGTCTTATAAAAGTAAATTTGTAGTCGTCTAATTAACATCTGAATATTATTTTCCTTACATTTGATAACATCTTTAGTTTTTCTATCAATAGTATCCCATAGATAAGTATGTCCGTTATTTTTTTTTTCATAAAAAATGAAAGAGAACTGGCCTTTTGTAAACTTGGGCTTTGTTCTCTATGTAGATGGACTATAGTATTAAGTAAGTTTTCATTAAAAAAAATTTGAAAGAGAATAGGCCTTTTAATTTGTAAAGTGTGTTTTCTTCTGTGTGTATATGGACTAGGCTCTATAGAGTATTAAATTGCACATAGGTCCATCTGACTTCAGAATTAATTGGAGGTCTTGAATGACTAACGAATTAATTGGAGGCTTTTTAATTTGTAAAGTGTGTTATTATTTAGTTTAAATGTGGTATAATTTAATTTCAGAGCTTAATAATTTATTTTGAGTAAATTAAGTTTAACTAAGAGCTAAACAAAAAATTAATAATAAAAATAATAAAACTGATATTCTTTCTTTGGATTAATAGCTAAGACAGTATTTTTTTTGTGTGGGAAGTTGCATGTTTTAAATTCAGTTGAAATTTAATTGTGATTAGTGTTACAAAAGTTGGACCGGACCAAGATTCAGAGTTTGATTATTCTTTTTTTTTTTAATATATTCCCAGATATAGAGTATACTCTTATTTGCCAGAATATATATCCATTAGGATATTGGTGATATTGGTGTTTAACCTGATCGTAAAAATGAATAGATAATGTGCATACTAAATTTTAGAAGCAAGCAAGGTTTTATACATAAATCATGATTATATAATATTTAGTAATTACTTGTTATTTAGGGACATAAACGGTTAACGGAGATATAGTAGGATCCAAGCGTCTAAATACTTCATGGCTATCCTACTCTCTGTGCATTCAATTTTTGTGGTTCAAATCACCAAAAAATTAGAAAAATATTTAAATGATTAAAAAAAACATATTTAACATTGCACTCATATTTTTCGTAAAAGCGAGACGGACATTCCAAAAGAGATAAATAAATAAATACTAATTTTATATATATAGGGATCATAGGAAAAAAGTTCTGCACTTTTTCGCAATTAGAAATTTTGTAAGAATTATTTGCTACAAATATTGTGTTACTTATTATCATGTGGCGGCACAAAATTATCTAATAATTATGGAAGCTGCTAACAGCCCCGGAAACCAATTCCCGGAAAATCCCCAGATGTAACTAAAAAATGTCTGTAAACCTCTTTTAATAAGTCAGTAAACTTTATTACTCAATCCTGTAAACCGATTCAATGAATTTTGCAAAAACTAGTTGTACTTTTGACCATGACCACTGGGACCACTTGTAGAAATTTTCTAACGATTTTTCAAACTTGAAAAGTGTCTGTAAACCTCTTCTATTAATTATGTAAATTTCAATACTCAATCATGTAAAGTAATTCAATGAATTATGCAAAACTAGCGATTTTCATTATAGTGTGGTCCACAATAAACCTCAAGTCTAACTAACTGCTTTGACCAGGACCACTTGGACCACTTGTAGTACTTTGACCAGTACCATTGGGACCACTTGTAGAAGTTTTCTAATGATTTTTCAAAACTAGCAACTAACACGGGACCACTTTAAACTCTGTAAACCGTTTCTTTGAATGCTGTAAACATAACTATGTAAATCGTTTTTTGGAAAACGCATTAGAAGTGGTCCAAGTCATTGGGGGGGGGGGGGGGGGGGGGGGGGGGGTTTCCGGAAATTATAATCTGGGGGATATTACCATTTCTCAATAATTATTAGCTTTAAGACGGATCCCAATGTGCACCCCACCATTCAAAATCCTTTCTCTTTCTCTTCTGCGTGTCACGTGTTAACTAGCACGCAGAACTCTCGTGGTTCATAGAAAAAGCTGATCCTGCGGATCTCAGCCCTTTGATCAAGGGATAAGCACAGCCCGGCCATTCAAATCTGATCCTGAGGATTAGAAAAAGGCGTGGGGTTCACAGAGCAAATTTATAGAAGAGTCAAATGTGCACTTGCTTTAACATCTCCCATTTTATCGCTTGTAGCCATCTCCTGTACTGCGCTCTCTACTCTTCATACTTCATAGGTACTAGTTAGAAGGAAATTTTTTCCACATAAGCCCCTTCAATTTTAAATTTAGCTATAGATCTTCAATAATACCAAACAATATTTGAATATTTAGTTCTCTAAGAAATGAATGTAATAAAATAATCTTAAATTATTAAATCTCCGCCTTATGCTAACAAAAAAGCTGCAATGTGGCTTTCATTAAACTAGTCAAGTGCCAGTGCTTTGCAATGGAGAATGAAATGAATAATCTAAAAATCATTTGCATCTAATGAAAATCATCATGAATATTCAACATATACAATCTAATAATTCAAATTTTAAGTGTGGACACATTTTTAACATGCTGTACTATCTCACTTCATCTTCATGGAGCAAAAATGTTGGCATGCATGTGATGTCACTGTATGAGAGAATGAGAATGACAATTTATTGTTAGTCAAATGAGGCAGCAGAATTTATTACGTAAGGATTACAAAAGCTGATAAATGAATACCAAGTCTTTTCAACCAAATTTTGTATGTATGAGGTGCTAATAATATGAAATAGGCATCAATAATTGATATAATTCACAAAAAAGTGAAGGATATGAGTTGAGAATTATATTTGTTGTAATTTCATCTAAAAGCAATTTATACACCAAGCACATGAATCAGCAATGCTGGTTACCTCAGTCAACCATCTGCATTTGGTTTCATCTAATATTATGAATCAGCAATGCTGGTAACTCTTCAATAAAAGAATGAGCATTTGCAACTCTGCAAGCTTCCATTTCATCTCCCATCATCTTCTCTTCCATACATGATATTTTTGGCAATAGATGTAGAGAATAGAACTGGTTCCTGACAGACCAGTCCCATTTGGTTTCTCAACCACTTCAATTGGAGGTTCCTTATATCATGCCAATCCAAGAAAATTCTACCTATTCCCGTAGACATCACAAAATTAATGGCGATACTTATATCTGCAGAAGATAAAAAAAATAAAATGAATAAGAGCATTCTCTTGCTCTAGTTTTTGTTATGACTGACAAGGGATTCCTGAACCAAGATTGCAATTTGGATTGATACATCTTTGTACTGGACAATAGAACACAGAGCGCCCCAAAGGTGGCATTTCTTTTTCTTATCCCATTGCAAAGCTTTGTAATTACCTAATTTTGGTTCATAAAGCCTTTCAAGTAATGAAATAACGGTGCTTTTTCCACATCCACTTTGATCGACGATTGCAGTTGTTATGCCAGCACCTATTGTGAAATCTAAGTCCTAAAAAGGATGCTTTTCCTTGATTTGCATGCAAAAGAGACATTACAAAATTTAATTTCTCCAATTAATTTTGTCCTGACAATTTCTTCTCCTTCTGTTAGAGAAGAGCTCTTATCCTTTTCTATCATAGTGACAATGTTTCTTGCATCAGCCCACACTTTTACCAAAGAACTTAAATTAGATGCTACTCGACCAGGAGCACTGCACTGAAAAGTATTAATATTACAATTTTTTTTAAAGTTAGGTCTAAAAACAGTAATTATAGAACTACAGTCTACAGAGAATTACTAAAAGCATTTGTAAAAAGAGTAACTTCATGAATTAATAATAATTAGAAACTCTTTTTTATTATTAGTCTGAAGAGGGGTAGTCTAGGAAGTTTTGGAAATAAATTTGGATTTGAATTAGTTTATAGACACATGAAAGTGATATATAATTTTGATAGCACTCTTATTTCATGAGTTTTTTTTTTTCAGAAAATAACAAAAAATAGCAAAAAATGAAAAACTTCGAATAGAAAAGGGGTAGTCTAGTCAAGTGCCCACGCGTTGCGGTAGGGATTAATAATATTATATTATTATAATTTTCTAATGTATGAAAATTAAGATGACATGTTATCAATTATGAGCTCTTCATTTTCTGTTTTTAGGAACTAACTTTTTTTTCTTTCACTACTACAGAAATGGTAAATCTACACTGGACATTGTACACGGTTTTGCCAATTTTATATGAAAACCGTGTACCATAAAGGTTTTTCTGAAAGCCCGAAAAAACTGCTGGAATCATACACTGATATTTATTAAAGAATCAGTGTAGAATTGTTTGGAAAAAAGGCCGTGTATGATTTATTAGAGAGCTACATGGATATTTAACAATTATCCGTGTAGGAATAGCTACACGGATTTTTGATAATAAATCCATGTAGAATGACAAGAACTGTACACGGATTATCTTATAAATAGCCGTGTATGATTTGTTAGAGAGCTACACGGATTGTTTAGTATAAATTCGTGTAGAAAAGTGTAGGGTTTTGGTATAAAAGACCTTCTCCTTTCAGCGCCATATAAAAGGCCTTCTCCTTCCAGCGCCATTTTGATCAAGTAATTAGTACTCTCTCTCTGTTATATTGAAGGTTGATCTGAGATCTTTGAAGTTTGTATTTTCTCCTCTCTATTTTTCTAAGGTTAGTATATATATATATATATATATATATATATATATATATATATATATATATATATTTTTTCCGTTTCTTCCTCTAATTTTCCGTTACTTTACGTTTTTCTGCCCATTTGTTCCAAAAATGTTTCTCTGGAAACGTCTCTCTCTCCATTGATTTTGAGGGATATTATTCTAAAAAAGTATCAACCATTTTGAAGGAGAGAAGTAAAGAAAACATTAAAGGTCTCCATCATCAGATCAGAGGAAAACCATTGAAGATCAGTACTAACGGTTCCGCCTAAAGATGTCTTCAATTCAGAACTGTAAGATTTAAGTTCCTTTGCTATTTTATTTTGGATTTACGGATTCTGGATTACGTGTTCTAATTATAAAAACACGTTATGTCACATTCTAGTTTTCAAACACTTGGAGAATTATCTTAATTGAACTAAAGTGTGTTTAAAAATAGCAATATAGAGTTTCAAGTATATTTATAAATCTGTATTTTGAAAATTAGTAATTAATAGACTGGAAATATATATGAAACGCTAAATCAGAAATTCTAAATATTTCATACCTATCATATATAGTTGTACTAGCCATAAAGTTGAGTAAAATAATTTAATTATTTATATAATATTTATTTGCTTGTGAAGTCATATACTGACTGCAGAAGTTTTACTCTAATTAGAATATTTCAAAATTAATTGTAACATAGGTTCATGAAAAACTTAGAAATTAAAATGTCAAGTTCTATTTCTAAAATAATGAGGGACCTTGTGCGAAGTAACCAAATTAATTAAATAAGAATAAGTGACAAGTTATAATCTCCTAAAATAATTACATGTAGACACCCGTCAGTCTCTTTTTCTTCAATTCATTGAATTTACAAGTTACCACTCATCTAAATAAATTTAATCTCTCACACGTGTCATCATCTGCATCCCCACATTCTATTCCTTTTGTTCCCTTGACTATATCGCCCTCCACTCATCTAAACACTACTATACAACTGTTCTAGTAGAAGAAGGGAATTAATAGTGCCAAATCTTACCTGGAGGGAAGTTGAGTGAGAGCGGATCCTATTCTGAGGACCCGTTAAGAAGGCGATCCTGAAGGCGATGGCGAAATGGAAAACAGTGGCGCAGGGAGATGGTTGGTATACGTTCGTCTCCCCCAAACGGCACCACTACAGCGCAAGCAACATCTACTACCGGCGCCGCTCCCCAGCTAGACACCTCTCCAACAATTATGACAGCACACCTACCGCCTCATTTCCAGGTAAGTACCGGTACCAAGGGAACACTCATAATAGCCAGAGATATGCAAATCCAACTTATGGCAGCAACTTTAATTGTTCTCGTACTATTGAGGAGCTTTTTCCATGCACCATCAACTCACCCATTAATGGCACTCCGGTACCAAGGGAACAAGCACCATCTCGTACTATTGAGGAGCTTTTTCCATGCACCATCAACTCACCCCTCAATGCCATTAATGGCCATCCGGTACATTCTCCACCTACAAAACCCACAGTAACCCACACCACCTACCACAGTAAATTCTCTTCCAAGAAAGCATTAATGGCTAAGAAGAAAAACATTCCAACCACCACCAGCACACACTTAATGAACCCCCAAGCCTTTAACTCCCCACAAAATGCAGCCCTACTTAATAATCTGCCAAACCAAACTTCTTATGCCCAAGTCGTCCACTCTCCCCTGTCGAACCTTGCTCTTATCAACCAAGCCGGCCACCGTCTACAATCCCCCCCATGGCCACACTACCTCGATCACAACCCATGGCCTCGCACATCCACCCAATCCGCCTAATCCAACAGCCCTGCAGTACCGGTGCCCCAACCCCTGCCCCTCCCTCCCAACCCCGCATCCGCCATGTGGCGCGAACGCTGCTACAACTGCCTTAACCTTGGTCACGACCAGAAGACGTGTCCGAGCAAAGAGCGCGTGTGCGCAATCTGCTGGAGGAAGGGCCATGAGGCCAAAAGCTGCACCAACCCACAACCCGCTATCCCCAACCGGTTCAACCCACTGATCCCACGTGGTACCATTGGTGATTCTGGCATGCCAAAGAACCGGCCGAAACTAGCGACAGTTTATATCCCCGAGACTCAAGTCATGAAACAAAATGCCAACGAACTCAACAGAGCCATCATTGTCGATGCTCGTCTCAAACCGACCCACACTACCAATATGATCCAATCCGTCTTGATGTCAACATGTCGCTCGGATTATCCGTATCCGCTAACCCATATGGCGGGCCCCCAATACTTGCTCTTGCTTCCTATAGGCTCGGACCGTCACCGCTTCTTAAGAACCTTTGCCAAGCCCTTGGAGGAACTTGGGTATATCACTTATCCATGGAGCCCTGCGATTAATGCGTACCCGTCACGGCTGAAGTATAAGGTATGGCTCGAATTCAAAGGCATGTCACCGCAATCTTGGTATATCGAGCACCTGGTGGCCGGAGTCAGCTCCTTCGGCATAGTGTTAGACCACACTCCTCTCACTAAGGTCAGTTCTTTCGAGAAGATGATGCTGGTAGTGGCCGTACCGGACTTGGGACACGTCCCGGAGGGCCTCTTAATGTGGATCCGGGGTATGTCGCGCATTATAGAAATATCGGTACATGGCTGGCTAGAGGAGCCTCTTCCTCTTATCCCTCCCCTCGATCCCACTCCGACCCAAGATTACTTCGACAACGTGAGGCGAACCATAGAGTTGGCACGTACCGGGCATGACACAAACAGCAAGGGGGGAGATACTATCGATGTGGAATTCGACTTTTTCTTTGCCATATGGGCAAGTCTTGCCGACGGTTCACGCAAGGAGAAAATGGAGCAAATTCTGCGCTCAAATCCTCGATTTGAAGAATACATTCGTCATCAGTCAATGGCTGACCATGTTCAATTCGGCACTCCGATCAACAAACCACCGTTGGATCCCAAGGACAAAGGGAAAGGGGCAGCAATTGAGGTGCCACTGGAGCTGTCCAGTAACTCCCAGAATGGAGAAAATCGAAACTCCTTCCAGCTGCAGCCTATGAACACTACTACAGTACCTAGTACCTCGAACCCTTCACCCCACGCCAACATTAATTCTAACCACTTCGTACTGACACATGAGGGTACTGTGCAGATCCCAACACCTTTTCAAACTGATTTGAATTTTCCAGATTCACAGAGAATTATTTCCCCAGAATTAAATAACCCTCTCATGCTAATGGGCCTTCCACTCCACCATTTGGCCTTAATTCCTTCTCAGCCATCTATCACAGCCCCTCCCCAAGCCCAAAATGCTCTTCTTACACCCATAGCCGAAAATATTCAGATTACCCCCACTGGCCACTCCTCACTCCCTGGCCCATTTTATTTCTCTCAGCAGGCCTCTAACAACCCCGCCCTCCCTACCACTTTAATTCGGCCCCCCACCACTGCACCCATTATCACCGACCCCCAAAACCCAAACCCGAACTGCCTCCAACCCGTACCCGTTATCACTGACATAACCCACAACCCGAACTACCATAACCCAACGGCCGTACCTACTCCCATCCACAACCCGAACCTTGTATCACCATCTCCAACTCGCCATCTCCTGGGAGAGCCCGAAAATCCTATCCCGATCTCACCCTCTCAATCACGAAAAACCATAGTTAACTCTCTCATCGAACCGGGTCTCTGCAATTTCGCTGATGATGCCGACTCCTACCGTGTTCACCCCTGGCCGCAGCTACCACCCGTCTGGCTTCAACCCCAACCCCGCCGCAACTCACCAGCCACCCCGCCGGACCCCATGGCAGCCGAACCAGAGGAGTATTTCTCGGACCCAATGGAAGCAGAGCCACAGGAATATTTCTCTGACCCGTCGGAAGAATTCCTCCCCGTGCCGCAGAAGGAGGTCAACCCCAATGATTTAAACCAATCTGAATCAGATTCTTCCGACCAGGCCATATACGGCACGCGTCTCGATGACCAGGTTCGGGCAATTAAGGAGGAATTAGAGGCAGAGGCCGCATACCAGAACGCTTTGCTGGACCTTGAACAAGCACATGTGGCTTATGCTTCACACCGGCAACAATCGGTTGAGCCTAAACTGAGGAGAAGTGCACGAATCAGTAAGAGGATCTCCACCAAGCATCATGGGCTTGATAATAGACGAAAGAGCAACAAATCCGCTAGAGGCGCGAATGCGGCACGGCAAACCAAGAAGCAAGACGCGGCACGCCAAACCAAAATTCTTCTTGTTCTTAGCGATGAGGCTCTGCAGGCAAATCCGCTACAGAAGAACATGGTGGAAATGATTGAGGCGCATTGTGGTATCAAAGGGAATGGGGCACATAACACTTCAAACCAGTCAAACCCGATAGAAGACCAAGCGGGACCTTCGGTTCCTTTCAACCGGCTTGATGATGATGGTGAATCCGTGCTGGGCGCCTTGGACTTTGACAGCAATGAGGAAGACCTCTCTGAAGAAGAGGCTCATGAGGATGCAGCTATGTAAGCCATACTAGTTAGGGGCGGCCAGTATTGGTAGATGTTACTTTTGGTCTCTTTTTGTCTGTAACTCTACTCATGTGCCTCTATGTGACCACCTATTAAGATGAATGAATTTAAATTTCCTATTTCTGTGCTTAATTGGAATGTACGAGGCTTGGGAGACTTATCTAAATGTGCGGTTATTAAAGACCTTATTTCTGACAATAACCCGGATTTAATTTGCTTCCAAGAAACAAAATGGAGCAATTGTTCTATCTTTGAGGTTAGACACGCATGTCCCCCCAAATTTAGACATTTTGCAGCCCTTGACGCAGAAGGATCAAAAGGGGGCATATTGCTCGCGTGGAGCAATAAACTCACTTTAATTGATACCTTCGTTTTTACTTACTCTGTCACAGTGGTGATACGAGCGAGAGAACTAACTTTTATGTGTACAGGAATCTATGGACCTCAGGAAGACTGCACCAAACGCATCTTCCTGGATGAACTACGAGTTATCAGAACGCTCAATAATCTGCCATGGTTGCTTCTGGGAGACTTCAACTTACTCCGCTCGGCTAGTGATACAACCGGGGGTAACACAAATCTGGGTACTATGCTGGAATTCAACAGCTTCATCGACCACACAGGCCTAACAGAGATCCCACTTCAGGGCCGTAACTACACTTGGTCAAGCAAGAGGCCATCTCCAACCTTCTCCAAGCTAGATCGAGTCCTCATCTCAGCACACTGGAATGCAATGGGCGCATCTTTCCAGCTACGAGACCTTCCGGCTACGGTCTCGGATCACACGCCATTGTTCCTAACACTTAAGCCTCACACAAACCCGTCGAAAAGACTGTTCAGATTCGAAACCTACTAGCTCAAATACTAGGATATCAAACCAGTGGTGGCCCGGGCATGGGGATCGATATCTATTGCCAACCCGGCATGGCAGATACAACAGAAAATCGCTGCGGTTCAGAAGGAACTACGTATATGGGCCCAACGGAAGTTCAGCAACAGAGATTCATTCTTGGCCCGATACAAATGGGTTCTGCGCCAGCTAGATAGGGTGGAAGAGCGGCGGCAGCTCAACTCAATTGAGTTCGGGCTGCGCATTAGGTTACGAGAACATATTTTCCAGCTGGCCAATGACAAAGAGGAACGATGGCGTCAGCGATCAGGATGCACCTGGCTTCAGCTCGGAGATCGTAACACCAAGTTTTTCCATGCGATAGCTAACGGCAGGAAGAACAGTAACTCAATCATCACAGTTTCCCAACCTAGTGACGGCGCTGGAACGTCGCATCAATCAACGGTACCCGGTCCGGACCTTCCAGCCCTCCTTCTCAACCACTTCAAGGGCATCTTAGGAAGTCCACCACCCCATGCTGGACATTTTGATCTAAGTGGGAAAATCGGCCCGGCATTCACAGAGGATCTCAGATGCCTCGACGACCCGATTTCGGAGTCTGAAATCCTATCGGCATTGAATGGCATGCCCCGTGGAAAGGCTAGCGGCCCGGATGGTCTACCGGTGGAATTCTTCCTCTCCTTCTGGGACACGGTCAAGACGGATATCATCAATCTGGTCAGGGCCTTCCACCGTAACCAAACCTCATTACGATGCATTAATAAGGCATCAATAACCTTGCTCCCTAAAAAGAAGAACCCGGTCCAAATCTCTGACTATAGGCCAATCAGCGTCATAAACACAATCGCCAAGCTATTTCCTAAGATCCTGGCCAACAGGCTCCAACCGCTCCTCAATAAACTAGTTACACCTAGTCAAACGGCTTTTGTCAAGGGACGATCACTTATGGAGTCATTCCTCTCTGCCAGAGAATTCCTGGGGTTTTTAACCAAAAGGAAAATTCCTTCGGTTATCTTCAAGGTGGACTTTGAGAAAGCTTTCGACACGGTAAACTGGTGCTTTCTGGTTAACCTTCTAATAGAAAGGGGCTTCCCGCCGGCATGGGTCTCTTCTGTCCTCAACACTCTTCATTCATCCTCCTCTTCAATAAAGATAAATGGCTCACACACACCTTCATTCACACACAGGTGGGGCCTTCGACAGGGGGACCCCCTCTCCCCGATGCTATTTATTCTGGTAGCGGATGCCCTAACCAGATTTCTCAAGAATGCAGAGCAGCTTATGCCAGTGCACGCGGTCCTTCTGCCGGAAATTATCCAATATGCGGCTGACACTCTTATCATTACCGAGGCGAACCTGACAACGTTGCGAATAATTTGTCGGGTCATCACGGTCTACTCCAAACTTTCGGGACTGAGCATCAACCCGGCCAAGTCATCCTGTGTACCCATCGCGATCCCTCCAGACCTTACCCTCCAATACAGCTAATACTACCGGCCACAAGAACAGACCTACCGATCAGATATCTGGGGCTGCCATTGATGGTCAGAAAACCAAGGAAGATGGACTTTCAACCTATGTTGGAGGCGGTTCAAGGAAGATTGGAGAGCTGGTCATCGAACTTCCTATCATACGGGGGCAGAATAACCTTGGTCAAAGCAGTGCTTTCAGCCATGCCACTGCATTACATGCAGGCTTTGAGGGTGCCCAAGGGGGTGGTCAAATACATCGACAAGATGCGGCGGAATTTTTTATGGAAAGCTAATGATCCGTGTAAGAGCATTAATTGCCTCATCAACTGGGAAAAGGTGTGCACCTTGAAAGAAAACGGGGGCCTCGGAATCATCGATCTGAACTGTCAGAATGAGGCCTTGTTAACCAAATGGATTTGGCGGCTAGAAACGAAACCGGAGAGTCTATGGGCATACACACTCAACAGGCTACATGGCGTATCCAATTCAACCCACATTCAAGCATATGCCACTGACTCTCCTTTTCTCAAGGTTCTATCCACTCTCATTCCATTTTACTCATGCTCAACTCGTGTAGATCACGAGCTCCAGTGGAACTGGGAACCATCCGGATCCTTTACTTGTTCATCCGCTTACCGAGTGCTTCATCACAGAGGGGTCATTTCTAGTATACACAGACCATTATGGGAACTGAAGGTCCCAATGAAGGTGAGAATCTTCGTCTGGCTGATGAGAGCAAATAAGATACTTACACAATCGGTGCTTTGGTTTCGAGGATGCACAATTCAGTCAGGGTGCCACCTGTGCGCCTCACGCATTATGGAAACAAGGGATGATATCATGTGGCGATGTCAGTATGCAACAAGGTTCTGGACGGGCCTCTTTGCGCACTACAACATGAATATCCAGGGAGGTGGCTCAATTGTAGACAGGTGGGATCTAACCTATCCCCAGGGGTTGAAAAGGACGCGGTCGCTACGTAATAGAGTTTGGCCGGCAGGAGCCTGGGTGATTTGGCGGGAAAGGAATAGACGTGTCTTTTCTGATAAGGCTAAACCGGTGCACCTTCTGATCAGCGATACAACACTGGAGATTCATTTCTGGTCCCAACTAGGGTAGGGGAGGAAACCTCCGGGAACATATGCATGGATGTTGGGTGGGGGGGGGGGGGGGGGGGGGCTTTTCCAACTTTTCTAAATTTATGTTTTAATAAATGCAGGATGCTACCTTAGCATACTACCTATGTAATCAAAACTTCTTTTTTTATCAATATATTGTTGGCGGTCTTACTGCCAACCTTCAAAAAAAATAGTGCCAAATCTTAGCCCATCGATCAAGGGTTGAGCATATCACGACCATTCAAATATGATTGTGCATATCAGAAAAGCGAGGGTTCATACAAAACATTTATGGACGAGTTAGACGAGCACTTGGCTCATTCTTCTAATTTCAAGTGAAGGTTGTATAAAGGCTTTAACATCTCCCATTTTTCAGTTATAGCCACTCTCCTGCGTTGTGCTGTCTGCTCTTCATAAGTCCCTTCAATTTTAAGTATAGCTATATATCCATACAATAATACCTAATAAAGTTTGAATATTATAGATTATAAGAAATCAATGTATTAAAATACTCTAAATTATTTAAATCTTTCTTATGATAATAATAAAGCTCCTAAGGCAGAGTTAATTATTTAATCTAGTTACACAAGATATACATAGATACTTGTAATACAACACTTGCTTATTTATGTTTTTTGTTCAATCAAAGCAAACTAATTTCTTCTGAAATCGCTGACAGCTCTATGCTACATGAATCAACTTGAGAGCATCCCACAGAGACCTCGCCTGGCGAGCCTGTTGTGAAAGGTCTCGGCGGCATCTCCAAGCTATCTGCTTCACACTGCAGCATTTCTATCACTCTGCTCATGGAGGGTCTGTTAGATGCCCTCATTTGAATGCACCACAAGGCAACCTTATATAGAATTCCTTCTATTTCTCCAAATTGTGCAACACTATTGTGCAAATTATTATTAAGTGTCTCATCTGCAAGTTTCATCTGATCGTAGATCCATGACGGGTAATAGACCTGGCTCGAGCTCTCTGCATGATTATTGACATTTCTTCTTCCGCTCGCCATCTCCATTAGTAGCATCCCAAAACTATAAACATCTGCCTTGTATGATATCACACCAAAGGCCCTAGATATTAGCTCAGGAGCTATATACCCTATTGTACCACGTGCCGTGCTAAGTGTTACCAAGTTATATTCTCTAGAGTATAATTTGGCAAGTCCAAAGTCGGAAATATATGGGGTCAAGTCATGATCCAATAGGATATTGTGAGGCTTTATGTCGAAGTGCAATATCTGCATTTGACAACCGCGATGAAGGTAGTCTATACCTCGTGCAATGCCTAGGGCTATCTCTCTTCTTTTCTCTATTGAAAACAGATTATTACTTGAAGAGAAGATATACTTGTCAAGTGAGCCATTTGGCATATAAGGATACACCAGTGCCCGCTTTGAGCCCTCCGAGCAAAACCCAATAAGACGCACTATGTTTGCATGGTGAATCCTACCGATTGTTGCCACTTCGCTCATGAAATCATCGCCATCGCCCAATGAATTGGTCAATATTTTGACAGCAACCTGACAACCACCGAAGAGTTTACCTTTGTAAACTGATCCAAAGCCACCTTGCCCAAGCTTTTCTCTGAAGTGGTTTGTCATTATAGAGATCTCTATGAAATCATACCGTCTAACGGAAAGCATCTCATGTTTCCGCAAAAACTTTTCAATAGAGTTATTAGATAGAGATACTCGCTTGTACTTGTGGAGAAGAAACAATAATGTTGCTAGTGGAACTAATGTAAGCCGTAGTGCTGCAAAACGTTTGAAAAAGGATCATGAATATACAAATGAAATGTACTCAAAATCAGTGATGATTAAAATAAAAGGACTATTTTTTTTTTTTGCCTTTTCTTACCAAACTTGAAATTAGCAGTAGCAAAGTCAAGTGTAGGCAGAAGGAGAACTTAAACAAAAAACTGTAAAAGTATTTGGAATTCAAAATAATACTAAATTAATTATGTCTAATTCTAAATTTTTGTCTCACCCAATCCCACATTGTGAGCCGCCCCAAGGAGTTTGCAACGTTTACTGCTGAATTGATTGTTTTGAGCATTGTACTTAATTAAAATATCTGACCAGCCATTTGGTCTTTACTCCTTAGAGGCTAAGAATGTTAATGTGCTTCCACGATTCGGTCCACTTGATATTTTTTTCCGTGTTTTTTTTTTCAGAGGAGAATGCGAAAATAAATTGACTGTAAGTATTGGCCCAAAGCTTTTAATTAATACCAACTACCAAACAGTGGACTAATATCACAACACAGTTTCAAATAGAAAAGCCATAAAACTAATTTTGAAATCCTTGTTAATTAATTTTGAAAATGAAAGTGGTGTAAGTATGGAGATTCCACTATTTTTATGACCAGCAACTATAACATGAAGGAAATTTTATATGTGTGGTTGTGTCCGGAAGAGGGTTTCATTTAGAAAGGTTGCTTACCCAATAAAACAAGAAGAATTTCCAAAATAACAACCAATATGAGCATGAAACCAAAAAGCAA
>JAJGRW010000227.1:3848454-3922786 GCA_025461045.1 Carex parvula | reverse complement strand
TAATTATAAAAATAATTAGGTAAGAGGTCATGAATGGCTCTTAAAATTACAATTTGGGGCTTACATAGGGCCGGTGCACAATCCTAACCCACTCTTTGAATGCTTTGTCTCAGTAGTGAGCACATGTCAGCGGGATTTGGTATTAAGAAAAATTCGGCAGCATTTCCCCTTTGTTCCCCAAGTACGCGTAAAAATCACATCCGTTTGGAGATGAAATCCAATACGTACTCGTGGGAACAATTAAGGACAAATGCTACCGAATTTTTCTTAAATACCAAATCCGCTGACATGTGTTCACATCCTAAATGAGACAAAACATTCAAAGAGCAGTCCCAACAGGGAACTATTCAAAATTAATCCCTATTGGATTAATTTTGAACGGGCATCGACCTAAAAGGCATACTAAATGTTCAAGGCAAATTGGATAGATCGCACAATACAATAATACTAAGCTACAAACTATTCCAATATAATTGGGTTGAAATTAGGAAATACCAATCAACATAAAGCCATTAATCTAACCATTAACAAATTTAATTAAATTTACCTTCTCTTTTGAGCTTGGATTCAGAATGTAAGTCACACAGATCTATCTCTCCAACTGGTACTGCCACTGCCTCTGCTACCGTTAGTGACTCTCTAACATGAAATCCAAAGAAAGGCATGTAGAGAATTCAGACTTTGTTTAAATGAGAGTATATATCAGTTGTTAGTAACAAAGGAAATACCAGAAGGCTTTCTTGACTTCTTCGTTTATGGGGTTATAACTTTAATGAATTAAAAAAATGCATGACAAAAATACCATCATAATCGTTAGAGAAACAACAACGAAAGTCATTGAAGTAGTCTAACAACAAATTGGAGCCATTAATTGCTGAAAATTTGGTGCTAATTAGGTGACTATTCATTAAGAATTAATTCTTGTATCATTGACACTGTCCAGTGCGGTACTGGCACGTTGTACCAGATATAACAATACCACCTGTGGTACTGTTCAGTATGATACTGGTACACTGTACCAGATGTCACAATATTGCTGGTATCCACCCATTTTACATTTTTACTGAAATAAAATATCTTTACAACTCAATCAAAGCAATTTTTTAAAAAGAAACGCAGCAAGTCAAGAAGCTTAGTTCTTTATTATTTCCGAATCAGTCCCAGGTACTCAAGCATACATGGCATCAGCATTAAAATCAAGCAAAATTGTCACTGGTACTGGATTGGTGCTCAAAATGTCCCAAAATGACCCTCTGTGACAAATCAGTCAGTGCAGACTGGTCAGAGACCCAAATGAAAATCCAAATACATAGGCATATAGAGGACTTAAAAACAAATCAAATGACAAAAATTTCACATTTATTGGATTTTATTTCAATTTTATATCTATTTTGAAGTTGGCATTTCAAAATCCTGAAAATTGGATAAATAAGGACTAAAATACCCCTCTGATTGTCTGCCTTCTTTAAAAATAGAAATAAAATCCTAAAAATTATGAAACTTGACAAGGACATAGTTTACAAACTCCTTAACAAGTCCATGAAAAGAAACAGGAGCATTGTTTGACAAAATCAATCAAAAAAATCATGTTTTAAATGTAATGAAATAAACAAAATAAGTGATGGAATGAACATATAACTCAAAACCTACCCTCAAACCCAACCAACCCCAAGTTGAGATTGAGCATACCCAAACTTGTGTAGACATACCAATCTCAGAGCCAAATTACAACAGAAGCAAGTTAAATTGCAAAGAAAAACAAATCACAGTCCCAACCCAAGTTGTCAGAAACCAAAACTTGTTCAAAACCAAATTAAACCCGAAATTGAAGCCTCCTATCTCTCAGGAACCCTAAAAAGAAATCGGCCAGGATGATTCAGTTACTCTTATCAGATTATCAGATTATCAGATTATAAAAGTAACAAAGCACCATTTTTAGCTAAACTCACCTATATCATTGATGATTGGGAGCTAAACTCACTATATTTTTTAAGCTTCTGACTAAAATCAGCATCAACACAAGAAATTACCCGAGAGGCAGTTCGGCTGAGCGGGACGCGGCTGACCGGGACGAGGCAGGTCGAAAAGGTGGGCCGAGGATGAGCGGAGCGGAGGCAGAGAGACACAACAAGGCGGGAGATAGATTTGCGAGGGTTGACGGCGGGCTAGATGCTGATTTGGAAAGCTTTCTTCTTTCTTTCGTTCGTTTTGTTTTCCTTTCTTTCGTTTCGTTTGTTTCTGACTGCAGCAACCTTCAAATATCTATAACTTAGCAGCCTCTACCAGAACCGACGGTGTTGGAGGATTTACGAGTTAAATGAAACCTCACTGACAGTTCCAAGAAATAACAGCCGGTAAATCATCAAACACCGTCGGTTCAACCATATACCCGCCTGTAAACTAGGATTTTATACAACATAGACAAACACCGACTGTTTTTCTTAACAAACCGTCGGTGTAAGATGTCAACCAACACGACTGTTTTGTTTAAAAACAGTCGGTGTTGAAGAATGCTAAACACTGACTGTTTTTTCTGAAAAACAGTCGGTGTAGACGGTGACCAACACCGACTGTTTTTTTGAAAAAACAGTCGGTGTTGATGAATGCTAAACACTGACTTTTTTATGAAAAACAGTCGGTGTAGGTTGTGAGCAACACCGACTGTTTTCTTAAAAACAGTCGGTGTTGGTTCACTGACGGTTTTTGTATTGGACCAGTCAGTGTTGAGGTTATTCTTATTTACAATTTTACCAGCAGTCTCTACACCGACTGTTACATATTAAAACAGTCGGTGATTGAGGGTCGGTGAAGGGGTTTTTTGTACTAGTGATTCTAAATTCTAACTTCCTAAAATATAAACCCGTAAATAGACAACCCGAATTGGAGAGAGTCCGAACAGCTGGACCCGAACTTGTGTTTGGACTCGGACTATGGACTGGACTCGGACTTGGACAACTAGATTAACTCATCACTCAAAACAAAACTTTAGTAAAAGAAGTAAACAGAAAATTAAATAACATTAGTTTGGTGAAATATTGTCTAACATTAGTTTGGTGATTTTTGGCGGATCCATCCCTCAATACCCCCAGAAGACACATTCCCTCCAGGAAGAAGGACATCACGTTCAGAGAAGAGGCAGTATTATAAAATTTCCTGAAGGGCCCCACGTCCAGAGAAGAGGCAGTAATATAATAAGATGGTTGAGAAACAAAGAAATTAATATATAGATATATATAGCAAAACCTTTCTGTCTCTCTCTAATGCATGTGCTTCACATGAATTGTTCCCTTACCGCGTAGCATTCCCGTTGACAACCAATTTATTGATTGTTAAAACAAAATGTTCTCCATAATTTAGGGAGGTTGTGTATTTAATTTAATATAAAAACCATTGATTATCCATCAATTAAGGGACTAACAATTTTTATACCAATTTTAATGTAATGCAAAATATTAGTGGTATGGATCTAGTCTATCTTATTATGTGGATTGAATTTTTAAGAGCAAAGTTTAATATATAAGTAAATATTAAAGAATCTTAATTATCATCATTGTGCAAGCACATATGTATGTTTATTTTTTATTAAAAAAAAACAGATGCAGGATTTACAAATAATCTTATTTCAATAAGAAAACAGAGTTGATTAAAAATAGAAAACAAGCAAATTATGCCCATATCGATACCTGCTTGAATTGAAATAAATATCTATTTCGTCTTAGTTGAAATTTAATCATTTAGAGTCCTCTCTCGAAAATTATGTCCGTATTGAAACCTACTAATCATGATCACGGTCTTTTTATTGGTTTCATTCGGATACTACAGGCCATATGTGTTTAATTTTAATTATTATTTGTGCATAACAAAATAAAACAATAGCTAGCAAACAAATAAGTTACAATTGATAACAAAAATGTTTGACAAAATGACAACCAATTCAATAATTATTTTGAGTAAATGAAGGAAGTCAAGCTACCAGATTTCGATCTTGCGACCAATCGTACACGGTCGCTTATGAATTAACCTTGTTTAATTTGTGGTCACGTACACACACAGATTTTCTTGTATATGTCCGTGTGTACGTTGGAGCTCATCACTATTTTTGGATGGTCTAGAATAATCTGATTTTGTACCTATTTTAAAAAATAGTAAAACAAGTTCTTCAAAATATAAAACTTGATCTTCAAGCACATTTTAATATGGAGATCATGTTAAGTTGTTCGGATCGACTATTTGGACATTAAAAATGAAAATAAGAATGTGGATAATGATTGGGGCACAAAACAATTGGGCATTTTAACCCTACTCAACAAATAAAATGCAATTTTTCAATTACATTTGGACTATTTCACCACAATGAATTGACTAGCTTTTAAAACTTCCATACTCGTTTGATTTACTCCTAAATGCATAATAGATTATTATGTCTTATATACTAACCAATTGTGTCATAATGAACCGATAAGCAACATTTGAAAAGCTCAAAACTAGAGTACAGATAGTAATTTTGTATTATACTGAGCAGCTCAAAACAAAAACAAAAATTGCAACCTCGATTTGAGAAAACCGTTTATTATATTTTCGAATCAGGTTTTTAGGAAAAGTTCTACATGTTTTCTTTTTCACCATGCTCAATAGTGAGGAAAGATGGGAAACAGTAATAGAACGGAGTGGGGTTGGGGCGTAGGGCAATAAATTTGTTAAGTTTTGTTATGTAACTCCTGTTATTTTTGTTGCTATGCTGTTTCTAGGAAGAGATGCATAGTTGAGCTAACACAACAACAACAGCCGGGTTTTCGCGAGGATAACTATAATGAATTGGCGAGGGGCTTCAAATAGCCTCGCGATAGAGTAACCTCGCAATAGACTTTGAAATATCCTTGCAATAAGGTTAAAATAGCCTCGCGAATACTATGTGGGACCAGCCATCCATGTTTGCACTGTTATATCCTTCATTTCCGTTCGTATGTCCACGGGAATAAGATGGGTCGCAGCAATCTATGTTTGCACTGTTATGTCCTTCATTTCCGTGCGTATGTCCACAGGAATAAGATGGGTCGCCCTGCTAGCTGCAGTTCTTATTTTCCACTTTACCCAATTACAAAAATTGCTAATTAAACTGAAATATAACAAATTAATTACCACAGTTTCTTGAGAAATAATATATTACAAACTAAAATTTTAATGATTGATAAATAGTTCAATATAAATGAAATAACTTTTCCAAGCTTAATTAATTCAAGCATAAATATTAATTGAGTTCTACAATTGCACAGCAATTAGTGTCACAAATTGTACCAGATACAATCACATTATGCTTAATGCATTTCAACAAGCACAAATATAGATTTAACCAAAATATGAAATTAAAGGAGTAGCTAGAAATAAAAAAAATGGGAAGGGATTAAGTTCATAATTAAGCTATATGTTTGCCGAAATGAAAATACAATACTAGCATGACAATATTCATTTGCGCTCGAAGTCCAGATGTTTGTAAACTTCATTGTCATCACCTATAGGATCAGATTATAACAAAAATGATATGTTAGCGTTTAATTTTGGTTTGGATAAAAAGAAATGTTATTTAGTGAGGATTATTGCACTTGAAATTAATAAAGTCAAATCGAATTATCATATGTAATTAAAAGATGCTGAAATAAAGAATGAATACACATACCATCCGTATGGTTCATCAGCTTCCGAACCATACGCTTCCTCTAATTGATCGGTTCCTTCATCATTATTAAGTTCATTTTCTTCTTCGATTTCAGACCCGGTCTCATCATCTCTTACTGTGGACTGGACACGTGAGGTTAATTTCGCGAGTTCTCCCTGGTCCACTGCTTCTAGAATGCCTTGATCTACCAAAACAATATGTATATCTAAGTCCTCTCCACCCGTAACCTCGTAATCACAACCCGGCCACTGTTCTTGAAAAATATCGGGATCTGAGTCAGTTCTAACCGTTTGATGATCCCAGTTTGGTTTGCGTCCTGTCTTTATCGCCACCATCCACTCACTTAGATCATGTGATGCATATTTTAGGTAGATGACTTGAATTGCTTGAGCTGCTAACACAAAGGGATCAGGTAGTCTTATAAGACCGCTGTATTTGACCTCAACAAGGCCATGCTTCTTGTCCACCCTTACTCCACTTATTGGATCAAACCAATAACATTCGAAGAGCACAATCTTGTCGAATCCTTCGTAAACTAGCTCAACTACATCCCTTATAACTCCGTAGTACTCTTTATCCTCTGCAACGATGCATACCCCGTTGCTACGAGTTGCTTTGCCGGAGCCGTGTTCATATGTGTCAAATCTTACGCCATTGATGTCGTATACCTTGTAAGAGGTGTTATCTCTAGATTTTGGTCCGAAACACAAGTTTTTGATATGTATGTCACAATTCGGATCATACTGGTTTTATTACGAATCCAAGGGCAGAATTCTTTAACACGAATTTCTGCAATGATGCTTCATCTAAAGTTCGGTGTGGATCTCTTGCTCTAACACTAGCATTGAATGCCCTGTACAATTTGTAGCAGAAGTTTATTAAAAAAAGTTAGATTGAATACATACTAAGCTGATGAAGGAAATATGCAAGTCAATGATGATTGAATACATTTGTAGTTAGAAAGCATTCAATTTGTTAATGATGATTATCTATATATGTACAATTTGTTAATGATTTTTAACTAAACGTATTCAATCATCATTGACTTGCATCATTGTTAAATTGTACATTTGACTTGCATATATATCAGTAGTTAGAAAGCATTCACTTTGTAGCAGAAGTTCATTAAAAAAGTAAGATTGAATACATTTGTAGCAGTAGTTCCTTCATCATTATCTATATATGCAAGTCGATTGTAATGAACCAAATATGAGTCCAATCTCCAATTAGTATGATTCGATGAGATAACTTACTTAGACAGATCATCAATGAAAGGACATCCGCTATTATCCAACACATAGATTTGTGCAGCATTCATTTCATCCCAGCTTAGATTCCTTAGGCGATTGCCACGGCCCTTACCCGGGTAGTTAAAGATCGCGGGCTTTCCATCTAACGGCATCTCGGGCCAACATCATGCCTTCCCTTGCTCAATTGAAATTTTCTCCGATCAGGATCGAAATAATGGGAACAAAAGTCGATATCTCTTTTAAAACGTACGCCTCAACAATGGATCCCTCAACTCGTGCTTTGTTGATCATCATTCTTATCTTTGTTACGCCTACAAATATTTTGACATACTTAATTAGCTACATATAGCAAGCGAATCTCCTACAGACTCCAAAAAGAAGGTAGGAGGGTAAAGATATTGACACAATTAATTTGACTTCATACAATACAAATAACTGATGCTTTGTATGAAATCAAATCAGTTCTGTCAATTTTTTATCCAAGGTAAGTCCATAATATAACAGTTAAACAAGTTATAGTGAGTTACTCAAAATCTTGAATTTATTAAGGAGTTAAGACTTTTCACTTTTGTTGTCTGAATCTAAGCAACTCAACCTATGGTAGTTACAGTTATGACCAGACAAATTGAATCAACAACTTCAGCTCTCATTTTAAATTTGGGTTTTAAATTTCGAAAATAAATTTAGAAGTAGTTTTTTAAGCCATACAAGGGCTGTTCTAAACATGCAAATGATTCTTTCCCTGTTTCAAACGAGGTAGAGCAGAATTTTCATGAGGTACGGATAGCTAGTCGCCGATCTAAAGTTGAATTAGAGGTAGCCAAGTTATTTCTTTTTTTGAGGAAAAATTAGGATCAGGCCCTAATTTGTTGATTGATGGTGGCTAAGTTATTTCTATAATTAAAATTATACTATCATAATTTATTCTGCGTTCCCACTCTCGATTTTCTAGTTGCACCCTGCATATAGCAAAAAATTTATGAGATATAAGATGGATCAAGTTTCAACTTTCAAATACTTACAAAGAATCTTTTAGTCGGGTTTCAAATATATTGTCACACCCCGTGGCCACCAGCTACGAAATGCAACCGGCACCCTGCCGTAAACATACGGTTTCCCGTATGCCTACTAGGCAATTACGATTAATTTCTACCATCCCCAAACCTAACCCAAAAGATACCCCATATCATGCATACCAATATATATACCCCAAAATAATTCCCAAATCATAACCCAAACATAAGCACATATAATCACAACATAAAACATACCACATATATAATCAAGTAATAAAATCCATATCACCACAAGTCATCACAGAAACCGACAAGTATGTCACCGATCAGTATTCCATACAGGTACAAAAGTGGTTCATGACATAGAGAATATAATACAACAAAAACATATATACATCTCTAGTCAAATACCATACCGAACTAAGTAGACAGGTGACCTACGGCTGTCGTGTCTCTCCTGCATCAGTCGCACCAAAACCTGAAAAAGATAACCCAACGGGCGTGAGAATAAATTCTCAGTGCGTTACTTTCCACAAATGAACCCCTGGACTTGCAATCAAACTTTATTTTCATAATTAAACTATCAATAAATGCATAATACTATAACAGAATATAAACATAAGTGCATACCTGACAGCAGATAATCAAGTGAAATAACACAAGAATTATTCAATCGAAATTCGAATCAACAACAGTTAGGCTTAATCATTTTAATTGGTCTGGTAGCAACTACCGATGTACCACCCCAGCTGTACCACAAACCCGTCGACAACTGTAGGGTTCCAGACACCTACAGAAGGCAACCCTACCCTGCTATATAAGACACCCATCGGTAGAGCTAGGCTTAACCATATTCATTTTATTCTGGTTACAGGTCATATTCAGAAAATTCATTAGGAATCACATTTCCAATCGACCATTCAAACGCATATCACAAAGGATCATGCATGTGACATTTCACACTAGTCACCCATATTCCTACAGTTCTTATCTCACAATCGTTTCATACTACCCTTGCCCCAACCGGTTTGGGGTCTTACGCGGGCCCAGGTAGACTAAAGCTTTAGAATCCTCCCAAAACCCGTGCACCAGGTTTTGTAAATTGGTCACACTTTGGTGATCCCAAACAACACAATCATTTCATTTCCAATTATGGTGACTTATCATCTAAAATCAGATCACGATGGATCGACACAAACGAAATCAATACCAATATGCAGGTCAATCAGCTTACCGCAATTAGAGTTCAAGAATAATAGGGTATGCAATGCAATGCACAATTCACTAATGCAATAACAAGAATATTCAACATGTCAATCGAAACACAATTTAATTTTGAAAGTAAAGTATCAAACAAGTCCAGAAATCCCGCACCTTAGCGTACCACGTACTCTCGCTTAAGGTTCAGACGTCTCAGAGGGTCCCGGAATACCTCGTCGGATCGTTTCGACACCTACTATTAATATTAATTGGGTTTTAGATCAACAATTTCTGGAAAATTTAGTGTTTTTCTTGCGGCCCGAAAACCCTTCACAGAATTTTGACAAGTTGTGTTTTAATTCGATTCGATCGATTCCGATTGCGATAACACTCAATCAGTTCAAGATATTAATTCTAAATGGTTAAATTGAGTTATACCAAGCTCAATTCAACAAAATTTTCCTTTTTCTCAAGTCCCAAAACCCTAGCTCAACCCATTCATTTCAAATGATCAAATTCAAGCAATCCTTATCGCAATCGAACCGAAAATCGAATTAAACTAAATAAAATCAACCCAATTTCAGAATTACAAACTCAAAATTCAAAGAAACAAGTTATAGGGTTTATAAGGAATCACTAAGATAGAAATATACCAAATTAGAGGTTACAACTAAGTAGAGAACGTCGCTCTGATTCCGAAAATGCGATCGATTCGATAATCCGCTCAAGTTCTCACCCTATCTCTCTCTTTTTCTTTCTCTTCGGCAACACACCCACACACACTAAAAAAAAACAGATGGGATCGGTGGAAATGAAGAGAAGGAGATACTTTCAAGGTGATATATGGATTTTTATTAATAAGCCCTCCAAACTTTCAATTATTATAAAGGGTGTGTATCTTACCTATATAGCCTTGTATTATTTAATGCATATTAACTCTTACAAAATCAATTCTAATATATACTTTCATATATAATCATATATATATATATATCAATTTAGAAAAAATTAGTTACACCTTTTTCTTGACCTAATTCCTTCAATTAAAATTTTAATGCATTTTAAATATTTCAACATAATATTTACATATTTATTCTATAAAAATTAGAGGAGAATGTTACATTTCTCCCCCTCTTAAAAATAAAGTTCAGTCCGCTGAACTTGATTACGTACCTTAATTGTCGAATAACTCCGGATACTTCGCTCGTATGTTTTCTTCACTTTCCCACGTCGCTTCCTTGTTCGAATGACGGCCCCATTTGACTAACACAAGCTTAATCACTTTCGTTCGCAACCTTTGTTCCTTTCGGTCCAGAATTTGCATCGGCTCCTCTTGATAAGTTAAATCATCTTGCACATGTAGATTCGAGTGATCGATGCAATGTGACGGGTCGCGTACATATCGGCGTAACTGTGATACGTGAAACACCGGGTGAACCCGGTCTAACGCCGGAGGTAATGCTAACTCATAGGCTACCGGCCCAACTCGTCTCAAAATCTGAAAAGGTCCGATGTATCGAGGACTCAACTTCCCCGAAACACCGAATCTATGCACACCTCTAACGGGTGAAACTCGTAGCCATACGTGATCTCCATCCGGAAATTCCAACGGTCTTCGATGTATATCCGCATATTTCTTTTGTCTATCTTGCGCGGACTTGAGCCGATTTAATACAACTTTTGTTTTGGCCGCCACTTCTTCCAACATTTGTGGTCCTGTCGGTACATACGTACCCGCCGGTCCCCACCAAAGCGGAGTACGACATTGTTGTCCGGTTAATGCTTCTTGCGGTGACATACCGATGCTAGAATGATAGCTATTATTGTACGCAAACTCCACTAGGTATAGGTGATCAATCCATGAACCGCGAAACTCTAATGCACACGATCTAAGCATATCTTCCAATGTCTGAATGGTTCGCTCGGATTGTCCGTCGGTTTGCGGATGGTGCGCTGTACTGAATCTCAACTTAGTACCCATCGCCTCTTGGAAACTTTCCCAAAAATGTGAAGTAAACCGAGGATCACGATCTGAAATGATATTCCTCGAACAACCGTGATACTTGAATTGATATTTCATAAACAATTCCGCTAGCTCTCTACCGGAAGTCTCAATCCGAAGCGGAATAAAATGAGCTATTTTCGTTAACCGATCTACAATAACCCATATAGCATCATACCTTCCTATGGTCCTTGGTAATCCGGTCACGAAATCCATTGTGATTGACTCAAACTTCTTGAGCGGTATTTCCAACGGTCTAAGTAATCCTGCCTTTGTCCGTCTGTCAGCTTTGACTTGCTGACACGTCTGACACTTCTCAATATAGCTCTGCACATTTCGTTTCATCTTCGGCCACCAAAAGTATTTCTTCAAGTCTTGATACATTTTCACTTCTCCAGGGTGAATAGCGTACCCCGATTCGTGTGCTTCAGCCAGAATTAAAGTTTCAATTCAGCATTGTTTGGAACACATATGCGGTCATGAAACCGCAAAATTCCGTCGGTTTGAACTTGGAATGGTGAATCGGCATTTGATTCATAGTGTTTTCGGAAATGTTGGCATTTTGGGTCATCTTGTTGCTCGGTTCGAATTTGGTCTAATAACTCTGATCGGATTTCAACTGACGCCATAATCACCGACACAACTGCCGATGTACTCGCCTCAACTCTACCCCCAATATTCTTATTTGCCACCTCCAACGCAAATTCTCGAGAAGCACCAACATACAGACTCATTCTACGCATTTCTTCCAATAGATGGGTTTCGGTTGTAATGATAGATGCCAGGTTTACCTGACTCTTTCTGCTTAATGCGTCTGCTACTACATTTGCTTTTCCCGCATGATATTGGATGTCGAGATCATAGTCTTTCATTAGCTCTAACCACCGTCTCTGTCTCAGATTTAATTCCTTTTGCGTGAATACATATTTCAAGCTTTGATGATCGGTGAAGATACGGCATTTCACGCCATATAAGTAATGCCGCCAAATTTTCAACGCAAATATTACTGCTGCTAGCTCCAAGTCATGTGTTGGATAATTTTGCTCGTGCGGTCGTAACTGCCGAGATGCATAGGCAATTACATGATCATCTTGCATCAATACGCACCCGAGTCCTGATCGGGATGCATCAGTAAAAACTGTGTATTCTTTGTCGGTTATTGGCATGGTAAGCACGGGTGCTGACACAAGTCGATTCTTCAATTCTTGGAAACTTTGATCTTGTTTAGTACCCCAATCAAATTTTACGCCTTTGTGTAACAATCTCGTAAGTGGAGCCGCTAACTGCGAAAATCTGGGTACAAATCTCCTATAATATCCCGCCAAGCCCAGAAAGCTACGAATCTCCGTAACTGTTTCGGGTCTTTTCCATTCTGTCACAGCTCGGGTCTTCTCTGAATCCACCGCTAACCCCTCTCTCGAAATCACATGTCCAAGGAACGCTACTTTCTCCAACCAAAATTCACACTTCGAAAATTTCGCAAATAACTGATGTTCTCTTAGCCTCTGTAACACCATTCGCAAATGCATTTCATGCTCTTCTCGCGACTTCGAGTATACTAGTATATCATCAATAAAAACTACCACCGTTGAATCCAACAAGTCATGAAACACCCGATGCATCAAATCCATGAATGCGGCTGGTGCATTCGTTAGCCCAAACGGCATGACTAGATACTCATAATGCCCGTACCGCGTACGGAATGCGGTCTTGTCTACATCACTCGGCCGGATTCTCAACTGATGATACCCGGTCCGCAAATCAATCTTCGAATAAATAGAAGAACCTTGCAGCTGATCAAATAAATCATCAATACGGGGTAACGGGTATTTGTTTTTCACGGTTACTTTATTCAGCTCTCGATAGTCTATGCATAGTCTCAAGGTTCCATCCTTCTTTTTCACAAACAAAACCGGAGCACCCCAAGGCGATGTGCTCGGCCTAATAAACCCATGTTCCAACATATCTTCTAATTGCGCTTTGAGTTCCTTCAATTCGGCTGGAGCCATTCGGTAAGGGGTTTTCGAAATTGGTGTTGTACCCGGTATCAACTCAATGCCAAATTCTAGTTCCCGTTCAGGTGGTAGCCCCGCTATCTCATCGGGAAATACATCTACAAATTCAGATACAACTGGAATGGTATTAATTGCTGGAACTTCCGTAGTAGCGTAAACCACTGCTGCTAAATAAGCTGTGCATCCGGATTCTATCAGCCGCCTCATCTCTACGGCCGATACAAAAGGTACCACTCCTCCAACTTTTCTACAATTGAGCATACATGAGAACCCTTTTGTAGTCGAAAAATAAATTCGGCGATGCATACAATCAATTGTTGCTTTGTGCCGAGTTAACCAATCCATTCCTAATAACACGTCATACCCGGCAATTTCCATCACCAACAAATCTACTTCAAAGTCTCTTCCATCTATTCTCACTTTTCGGTTTCGGCAGATCATAATAGTTTGGTCGGTGGAACTGAATGGAGTTTGAACCTTCAAAACTTGATTATTCGTTTCAACGGGCCATCGACAACTCTCAACTAGCTCTCTCGATACGATAGAATGACTGCACCCTGTATCTATCAAGCAGTATGTATCATGCTCCGAGATAGAGATTATACCTGTCATCACATCCGTCGGATATCCCGTATTTTCCTCACCTTCCGGGGCCACCTCCTCAATGTTGGGCACATCTTCCGCTACATCCAAAGCATGTACCGCTACTTGTGCACCCGTCCTAGCAGTACTATTTCTGCTGCCCGCTCGGCTAGTGCTACCCCCGCTTGCTTGAGAACCGCCTTGTCCACGAAACGACGGTCCACCACGTCCCCACTAGCGGATCCTCCCGCACCGCTATCTCTTTGAAACCTACTCATTGCATTCGGGCACTCATTTGCCCAATGAGCTGCACTACCACATAAATAACATACTCCAGTACGGCGTCTGCACTCCATCTCGTTGTGCGCCTGATTACAAGATCGGCACCACACATAATTCGGCTGAAATCCAGGCCTAAAGCCCGAGGTAGCTGCTGGTCCGTAAGGTGGTCTAGGTGTAAAAGTTTGTCTTTGAGGGGGTCTAGCTGATGACGAACTTCCTCTTGACCTCACAACCGGCCGACTCTGATCAGCCCGTTGTTTCACATTTCTTTCAGCATATTGTTCTTTCCTTCTTTTCGCGTGCATCTCCACTTGTTCCGCATGATCCATCATTGCTTGTAACTCCGTAGCTATAGGAGTATCGACTATCATTGATATGGTCCCATCCAATCCATCCAATACTGTCTGTGATATCTCGCTCGATCATTTTGCACGTCTGTCGCATATCTGGATAAGGTTAGGAACTCATTGTTGTACTCGGCTATCGGTCGCCCATTTTGCTTCAACTCCAGAAATTTTCTTCTCAAAGCTTCTCTATGAATGTTACTTAAGAATCTCCGTGTAAACTGCAGTTCGAACCATTCCCACGGAATCCTACCAGCATCCCCGACATAGTTCCGTCGGGCCCCATTCCACCAAAATCTTGCATCCCCATCCAACTGTTGTTCTACTAACTCCACCATATTCTCTTCCGGTGCCCGACACAATACGAGTTTAGCATTCATCTTTTCTAACCACTCTTCTGCTTCTGAGTATCCACCGGTGCCATCAAACTGCGGTGGGTTTAATCGCATGAACGAATCATACAGCTTGCGGAAATTTTCAGGTCCATCTACTTGTGCTGCCGGTGCTTCCGGTCCCACATTTCTTCTTTCTGCCGCTTGTCGACCTCTCTCATAGGCCGCGATCAAACGGTCATCTAATTCTCGATTCCTATCCGGTCCTTCAGGTCCACCAGCGGCCTGTTCAACAAATGGATCGGACTAGGTTCACGATCTTCATTACGAGGTCTGCCTCTTCCTTGACGTCTATTCATGTTTCTGTATAACAAAATTAGTTCATAAAATTTTATCTACTATTCTTATTATACGAGCTATATCGTCTAGTCGCGACTATTCCCATTATTACGCATTCACTCTCACGTATCCTACCGGACTGGTTTAGGTTTAAGTTTAACCATGCTCTGATACCACCGAAGGGAGACCTGTCACACCCCGTGGCCACCAGCTACGAAATGCAACCGGCACCCTGCCGTAAACATACGGTTTCCCGTATGCCTACTAGGCAATTACGATTAATTTCTACCATCCCCAAACCTAACCCAAAATATACCCCATATCATGCATACCAATATATATACCCCAAAATAATTCCCAAATCATAACCCAAACATAAGCACATATAATCACAACATAAAACATACCACATATATAATCAAGTAATAAAATCCATATCACCACAAGTCATCACAGAAACCGACAAGTATGTCATACCGATCAGTATTCCATACAGGTACAAAAGTGGTTCATGACATAGAGAATATATAATACAACAAAAACATATATACATCTCTAGTCAAATACCATACCGAACTAAGTAGACAGGTGACCTACGGCTGTCGTGTCTCTCCTGCATCAGTCGCACCAAAACCTGAAAAAGATAACCCAACGGGCGTGAGAATAAATTCTCAGTGCGTTACTTTCCACAAATGAACCCCTGGACTTGCAATCAAACTTTATTTTCATAATTAAACTATCAATAAATGCATAATACCTATAACAGAATATAAACATAAGTGCATACCTGACAGCAGATAATCAAGTGAAATACAACACAAGAATTATTCAATCGAAATTCGAATCAACAACAGTTAGGCTTAATCATTTAATTGGTCTGGTAGCAACTACCGATGTACCACCCAGCTGTACCACAAACCCGTCGACAACTGTAGGGTTCCAGACACCCACAGAAGGCAACCCTACCCTGCTATATAAGACACCCATCGGTAGAGCTAGGCTTAACCATATTCATTTTATTCTGGTTACAGGTCATATTCAGAAAATTCATTAGGAATCACATTTCCAATCGACCATTCAAACGCATATCACAAAGGATCATGCATGTGACATTTCACACTAGTCACCCATATTCCTACAGTTCTTATCTCACAATCGTTTCATACTACCCTTGCCCCAACCGGTTTGGGGTCTTACGCGGGCCCAGGTAGACTAAAGCTTTAGAATCCTCCCAAAACCCGTGCACCAGGTTTTGTAAATTGGTCACACTTTGGTGATCCATAACACACAACAATCATTTCATTTCCAATTATGGTGACTTATCATCTAAAATCAGATCACGATGGATCGACACAAACGAAATCAATACCAATATGCAGGTCAATCAGCTTACCGCAATTAGAGTTCAAGAATAATAGGGTATGCAATGCAATGCACAATTCACATAATGCAATAACAAGAATATTCAACATGTCAATCGAAACACAATTTAATTTTGAAAGTAAAGTATCAAACAAGTCCAGAAATCCCGCACCTTAGCGTACCACGTACTCTCGCTTAAGGTTCAGACGTCTCAGAGGGTCCCGGAATACCTCGTCGGATCGTTTCGACACCTACTATTAATATTAATTGGGTTTTAGATCAACAATTTCTGGAAAATTTAGTGTTTTTCTTGCGGCCCGAAAACCCTTCACAGAATTTTGACAAGTTGTGTTTTAATTCGATTCGATCGATTCCGATTGCGATAACACTCAATCAGTTCAAGATATTAATTCTAAATGGTTAAATTGAGTTATACCAAGCTCAATTCAACAAAATTTTCCTTTTTCTCAAGTCCCAAAACCCTAGCTCAACCCATTCATTTCAAATGATCAAATTCAAGCAATCCTTATCGCAATCGAACCGAAAATCGAATTAAACTAAATAAAATCAACCCAATTTCAGAATTACAAACTCAAAATTCAAAGAAACAAGTTATAGGGTTTATAAGGAATCACTAAGATAGAAATATACCAAATTAGAGGTTACAACTAAGTAGAGAACGTCGCTCTGATTCCGAAAATGCGATCGATTCGATAATCCGCTCAAGTTCTCACCCTATCTCTCTCTTTTTCTTTCTCTTCGGCAACACACCCACACACACTAAAAAAAAAACAGATGGGATCGGTGGAAATGAAGAGAAGGAGATACTTTCAAGGTGATATATGGATTTTTATTAATAAGCCCTCCAAACTTTCAATTATTATAAAGGGTGTGTATCTTACCTATATAGCCTTGTATTTATTTTTAATGCATATTAACTCTTACAAAATCAATTCTAATATATACTTTCATATATAATCATATATATATATATATCAATTTAGAAAAAAATATAGTTACACCTTTTTCTTGACCTAATTCCTTCAATTAAAATTTTAATGCATTTTAAATCTTTCAACATAATTAACTTTATATATATATGACTAATTTATCAAATAAATTATATTTACATATTTATTCTATAAAAATTAGAGGAGAATGTTACACATTATCACCGACCCCCAAAACCCAAACCCGAACTGCCTCCAACCCGTACCCGTTATCACTGACATAACCCACAACCCGAACTACCATAACCCAACGGCCGTACCTACTCCCATCCACAACCCGAACCTTGTATCACCATCTCCAACTCGCCATCTCCTGGGAGAACCCGATAACCCTATTCCGATCTCGCCCTCTCAGTCACGGAAAACCACGGTAAACTCTCTCATTGAACCAGGTCTTTGCAACTTGGCTGATGAAGCCGACTCCTACCTTGCTCATCCACAGCCGCAGCTGCCACCTATCTGGCACCAACACTCACCAGCCACCTCACCGGACCCTGTGGAAGCAGAACCACAGGAGTACTTCTCAGACCCAATGGAAGCCGAGCCACAGGAATTTTTCTCTGACCCGTCCGAAGAGTACCTCCCCATGCCGCAAAAGGAGGTCAACCCCAATGATTTGAACCAATCTGACTCGGACTCTTCAGACCAGGCCATTTATGGCGAGTGCCTCGATGATCAGGTTCGAGCAATTGAGGAGGAATTAGAGGCAGAGGCCGCATACCAGCACGCTTTGGCGGACCTTGAACAAACTCATGTGGCTAATGCCTCGTACCGGCAACAATCAGCTGAGCCTAAACTAAGGAGAAGTGCAAGGATCAGTAAGAGAGCCTCCACAAAGCACTACGGGCTAGAGCATAGGCGCAAGCACAAGAAAGCTGCTAGAGGTGTGAATGGAGCACGGCAATCCAAGAAGCAAGAAGAGGCACGCCAAACCAAAATTCTTCTTGCTCTTAGCGATGAGGCTCTGCAGGCAAATCCGCTACAGAAGAACATGGTGGAAATGATTGAGGCGCATTGTGGTATCAAAGGGAATGGGGCACATAACACTTCAAACCAGTCAAACCCGATAGAAGACCAAGCGGGACCTTCGGTTCCTTTCAACCGGCTTGATGATGATGGTGAATCCGTGCTGGGCGCCTTGGACTTTGACAGCAATGAGGAAGACCTCTCTGAAGAAGAGGCTCATGAGGATGCAGCTATGTAAGCCATACTAGTTAGGGGCGGCCAGTATTGGTAGATGTTACTTTTGGTCTCTTTTTGTCTGTAACTCTACTCATGTGCCTCTATGTGACCACCTATTAAGATGAATGAATTTAAATTTCCATTCTCTGTGCTTAATTGGAATGTACGCGGCTTGGGAGACTCATCTAAATGCGCGGTTATTAAAGATCTTATTTCTGACAATAACCCGGATTTAATTTGCTTCCAAGAAACAAAATGGAGCAATTGTTCTATCTTTGAGGTTAGACACGCATGTCCCCCCAAATTTAGACATTTTGCAGCCCTTGACGCCGAAGGATCAAAAGGGGGCATATTGCTCGCGTGGAGCAATAAGCTCACTCTAATTGATACCTTCATTTTTACCTACTCTGTCACAGTGGTGATACGAGCGAGAGAACTAACTTTTATATGTACAGGAGTGTATGGACCCCAGGACGACCGCAACAAACGCTTATTCCTAGATGAACTACGAGTTATCAGAACGCTCAATAATCTGCCATGGTTGCTTCTGGGAGACTTCAACTTACTCCGCTCGGCTAGTGATACAACCGGGGGTAACACAAATCTGGGTACTATGCTGGAATTCAATAGCTTCATCGACCACACAGGCCTAACAGAGATCCCACTTCAGGGCCGTAACTACACTTGGTCAAGCAAGAGGCCATCTCCAACCTTCTCCAAGCTAGATCGAGTCCTCATCTCAGCACACTGGAATGCAATGGGCGCATCTTTCCAGCTACGAGACCTTCCGGCTACGGTCTCGGATCACACGCCATTGTTCCTAACACTTAAGCCTCACACAAACCCGTCGAAAAGACTGTTCAGATTCGAAACCTACTAGCTCAAATACTAGGATATCAAACCAGTGGTGGCCCGGGCATGGGGATCGATATCTATTGCCAACCCGGCATGGCAGATACAACAGAAAATCACTGCGGTTCAGAAGGAACTACGTATATGGGCCCAACGGAAGTTCAGCAACAGAGATTCATTCTTGGCCCGATACAAATGGGTTCTGCGCCAGCTAGATAGGGTGGAAGAGCGGCGGCAGCTCAACTCAATTGAGTTCGGGCTGCGCATTAGGTTACGAGAACATATTTTCCAGCTGGCCAATGACAAAGAGGAACGATGGCGTCAGCGATCAGGATGCACCTGGCTTCAGCTCGGAGATCGTAACACCAAGTTTTTCCATGCGATAGCTAACGGCAGGAAGAACAGTAACTCAATCATCACAGTTTCCCAACCTAGTGACGGCGCTGGAACGTCGCATCAATCAACGGTACCCGGTCCGGACCTTCCAGCCCTCCTTCTCAACCACTTCAAGGGCATCTTAGGAAGTCCACCACCCCATGCTGGACATTTTGATCTAAGTGGGAAAATCGGCCCGGCATTCACAGAGGATCTCAGATGCCTCGACGACCCGATTTCGGAGTCTGAAATCCTATCGGCATTGAATGGCATGCCCCGTGGAAAGGCTAGCGGCCCGGATGGTCTACCGGTGGAATTCTTCCTCTCCTTCTGGGACACGGTCAAGACGGATATCATCAATCTGGTCAGGGCCTTCCACCGTAACCAAACCTCATTACGATGCATTAATAAGGCATCAATAACCTTGCTCCCTAAAAAGAAGAACCCGGTCCAAATCTCTGACTATAGGCCAATCAGCGTCATAAACACAATCGCCAAGCTATTTCCTAAGATCCTGGCCAACAGGCTCCAACCGCTCCTCAATAAACTAGTTACACCTAGTCAAACGGCTTTTGTCAAGGGACGATCACTTATGGAGTCATTCCTCTCTGCCAGAGAATTCCTGGGGTTTTTAACCAAAAGGAAAATTCCTTCGGTTATCTTCAAGGTGGACTTTGAGAAAGCTTTCGACACGGTAAACTGGTGCTTTCTGGTTAACCTTCTAATAGAAAGGGGCTTCCCGCCGGCATGGGTCTCTTCTGTCCTCAACACTCTTCATTCATCCTCCTCTTCAATAAAGATAAATGGCTCACACACACCTTCATTCACACACAGGTGGGGCCTTCGACAGGGGGACCCCCTCTCCCCGATGCTATTTATTCTGGTAGCGGATGCCCTAACCAGATTTCTCAAGAATGCAGAGCAGCTTATGCCAGTGCACGCGGTCCTTCTGCCGGAAATTATCCAATATGCGGCTGACACTCTTATCATTACCGAGGCGAACCTGACAACGTTGCGAATAATTTGTCGGGTCATCACGGTCTACTCCAAACTTTCGGGACTGAGCATCAACCCGGCCAAGTCATCCTGTGTACCCATCGCGATCCCTCCAGACCTTACCCTCCAATACAGCTAATACTACCGGCCACAAGAACAGACCTACCGATCAGATATCTGGGGCTGCCATTGATGGTCAGAAAACCAAGGAAGATGGACTTTCAACCTATGTTGGAGGCGGTTCAAGGAAGATTGGAGAGCTGGTCATCGAACTTCCTATCATACGGGGGCAGAATAACCTTGGTCAAAGCAGTGCTTTCAGCCATGCCACTGCATTACATGCAGGCTTTGAGGGTGCCCAAGGGGGTGGTCAAATACATCGACAAGATGCGGCGGAATTTTTTATGGAAAGCTAATGATCCGTGTAAGAGCATTAATTGCCTCATCAACTGGGAAAAGGTGTGCACCTTGAAAGAAAACGGGGGCCTCGGAATCATCGATCTGAACTGTCAGAATGAGGCCTTGTTAACCAAATGGATTTGGCGGCTAGAAACGAAACCGGAGAGTCTATGGGCATACACACTCAACAGGCTACATGGCGTATCCAATTCAACCCACATTCAAGCATATGCCACTGACTCTCCTTTTCTCAAGGTTCTATCCACTCTCATTCCATTTTACTCATGCTCAACTCGTGTAGATCACGAGCTCCAGTGGAACTGGGAACCATCCGGATCCTTTACTTGTTCATCCGCTTACCGAGTGCTTCATCACAGAGGGGTCATTTCCAGTATTCACACACCATTATGGGAACTGAAGGTCCCAATGAAGGTGAGGATCTTCGTTTGGCTGATGAGAGCAAATAAGATACTTACACAATCGGTGCTTTGGTTTCGAGGATGCACAATTCAGTCAGGGTGCCAACTATGCGGCTCACGCATCATGGAAACTAGGGACGATATCATGTGGCGATGTCAGTATGCAACAAGGTTCTGGACGGGCCTCTTTGCGCACTACAACATGAATATCCAGGGAGGTGGCTCAATTGTAGACAGGTGGGATCTAACCTATCCCCAGGGGTTGAAAAGGACGCGGTCGCTACGTAATAGAGTCTGGCCGGCAGGAGCCTGGGCGATTTGGCGTGAAAGGAATAGACGTGTCTTTTCTGATAAGGCTAAACCGGTGCACCTTCTGATCAGCGATACAACACTGGAGATTCATTTCTGGTCTCAACTGGGATAGGGGCGGAGACCTCCGGGAATACATGCGTTGCTGTTGGGTGTGGAGGGGTTTTTCCTACTGTTATAAATTTATGTTTTAATAAATTCAGGATGTTACCTTAGCATACTGGCTATGTAACTAAACTGCTTCTTTTTATCAATATATTGTTGGCAGTCTTACTGCCAACCTTCAAAAAAAAATAGTGCCAAATCTTAGCCCATCGATCAAGGGTTGAGCATATCACGACCATTCAAATATGATTGTGCATATCAGAAAAGCGAGGGTTCATACAAAACATTTATGGACGAGTTAGACGAGCACTTGGCTCATTCTTCTAATTTCAAGTGAAGGTTGTATAAAGGCTTTAACATCTCCCATTTTTCAGTTATAGCCACTCTCCTGCGTTGTGCTGTCTGCTCTTCATAAGTCCCTTCAATTTTAAGTATAGCTATATATCCATACAATAATACCTAATAAAGTTTGAATATTATAGATTATAAGAAATCAATGTATTAAAATACTCTAAATTATTTAAATCTTTCTTATGATAATAATAAAGCTCCTAAGGCAGAGTTAATTATTTAATCTAGTTACACAAGATATACATAGATACTTGTAATACAACACTTGCTTATTTATGTTTTTTGTTCAATCAAAGCAAACTAATTTCTTCTGAAATCGCTGACAGCTCTATGCTACATGAATCAACTTGAGAGCATCCCACAGAGACCTCGCCTGGCGAGCCTGTTGTGAAAGGTCTCGGCGGCATCTCCAAGCTATCTGCTTCACACTGCAGCATTTCTATCACTCTGCTCATGGAGGGTCTGTTAGATGCCCTCATTTGAATGCACCACAAGGCAACCTTATATAGAATTCCTTCTATTTCTCCAAATTGTGCAACACTATTGTGCAAATTATTATTAAGTGTCTCATCTGCAAGTTTCATCTGGTCGTAGATCCATGACGGGTAATAGACCTGGCTCGAGCTCTCTGCATGATTATTGACATTTCTTCTTCCGCTCGCCATCTCCATTAGTAGCATCCCAAAACTATAAACATCTGCCTTGTATGATATCACACCAAAGGCCCTAGATATTAGCTCAGGAGCTATATACCCTATTGTACCACGTGCCGTGCTAAGTGTTACCAAGTTATATTCTCTAGAGTATAATTTGGCAAGTCCAAAGTCGGAAATATATGGGGTCAAGTCATGATCCAATAGGATATTGTGAGGCTTTATGTCGAAGTGCAATATCTGCATTTGACAACCGCGATGAAGGTAGTCTATACCTCGTGCAATGCCTAGGGCTATCTCTCTTCTTTTCTCTATTGAAAACAGATTATTACTTGAAGAGAAGATATACTTGTCAAGTGAGCCATTTGGCATATAAGGATACACCAGTGCCCGCTTTGAGCCCTCCGAGCAAAACCCAATAAGACGCACTATGTTTGCATGGTGAATCCTACCGATTGTTGCCACTTCGCTCATGAAATCATCGCCATCGCCCAATGAATTGCTCAATATTTTGACAGCAACCTGACAACCACTGAAGAGTTCACCTTTGTAAACTGATCCAAAGCCACCTTGCCCAAGCTTTTCTCTGAAGTGGTTTGTCATTATAGAGATCTGTATGAAATCATACCGTCTAACGGAAAGCATCTCATGTTTCCGCAAAAACTTTTCAATAGAGTTATTAGATAGAGATACTCGCTTGTACTTGTGAAGAAGAAACAATAATGTTGCTAATGGAACTAATGTAAGCCGTAGTGCTGCAAAAACGTTTGAAAAAGGATCATGAATATACAAATGAAATGTACTAAAAATGAGTGATGATTAAACTATTAGGACTATTTTTTTGTGCCTTTTCTTACCAAACTTGAAATTAGCAGTAGCAAAGTCAAGTGTAGGCAGAAGGAGAACTTAAACAAAAAACTTTAAAAGTATTTGGAATTCAAAATAATACTAAATTAATTATGTCTAATTCTAAATTTTTGTCTCACCCAATCCCACATTGTGAGCCGCCCCAAGGAGTTTGCAACGTTTACTGCTGAATTGATTGTTTTGAGCATTGTACTTAATTAAAATATCTGACCAGCCATTTGGTCTTTACTCCTTAGAGGCTAAGAATGTTAATGTGCTTCCACGATTCGGTCCACTTGATATTTTTTCCCGTGTTTTATTTTTCAGAGGAGAATGCGAAAATAAATTGACTGTAAGTATTGGCCCAAAGCTTTTAATTAATACCAACTACCAAACAGTGGACTAATATCACAACACAGTTTCAAATAGAAAAGCCATAAAACTTAATTTTGAAATCCTTGTTAATTAATTTTGAAAATGAAAGTGGTGTAAGTATGGAGATTCCACTATTTTTATGACCAGCAACTATAACATGAAGGAAATTTATATATGTGTGGTTGTGTCCGGAAGAGGGTTTCATTTAGAAAGGTTGCTTACCCAATAAAACAAGAAGAATTTCCAAAATAACAACCAATATGAGCATGAAACCAAAAAGCACGTGCGAAGTAGTAACCGCTGTATAGTCTGGCGGGTCGTAAATGCAACCCAAAAATAGTGCCTGAGGGAAAAGAAGTTCAAAGAGTTTCCAGCCAGTACCATATGCATAAGTCTCTCTCATCATCAAGCCCCTGAATTGACAACCAAAAAAAAAGGGAAATGAGAAGGTTATTTGCTGATTTATTTCTTAGCTGATTGTCACAATTAAAGTAATTTCTTAGACGATTCTCAAGTAATTAAGGTTTTACGAGTGACAGTTCAAATGGTGTTTCTCAAGTATATACATCAATCGGGTAGATGTTAATTATACGTACTTCAAAGATTTATATATGTAAAACTTTTTTAGGAGGATTGTTAAAATTAATATGATTGGTGAGACGGAAACAGATTTATATATATAAATTGGAGAAGGCTCTCTAATCCCACATTCATATTTGGCATCCGTGCATGTTCGAATAACTCATAATTGTAATTGTCTTGTTGTCTAAGGTATATATAGGAATCAGGTGACTTGGTATGCATCGGTTATAATTCGGATAAAAAATTGGTATTTTAACAAATTGATTTGTTTTTGTGCTACAAATGTAAGATAAAAATATAATAAAAAAGTTTGTTCAAATTTATGTTAGGGAGAAAAGAATTTCATTTATGTAATAAACTATTGTAGAAAAATACAGACGTAAGAAAATAATAATAAAAAACTGTCGGAATTAATTGCAAATTGCATAGATAGTAAAATATTATATAATTGATGAGAAAGTAATTAATACACATAACATTTTTCATTTTGGGCTATATTAGAAGAAAAATAAAGCTTGTAGAGCATAGAATTTTTGCATCCAAAAAGTTAAATGCTATACTAGATTGTTTTACATACCCTCGCACTGGTTTAGGGGTAAATGAAAAATTAAAATATATTTAACAAATTAAATTGTTCTAATCGGACCTTACCTGAACACAGCAGAGTTCAAGACTAAAATGACGAAGTAAACAATAACTAAGAAAAAGGCCCATAAAAATCGGCCCATTAATTTGAACCATCTCAATTATGGTCCCACTTTTGTTTTATTTGTTCTATTCTCATCAGTTTCACAGTTCTAACTCATATACCCAAAATTATGGATCTACTAAACAATCAGAAAGTTTCCAGTGATTGCCGCGATTGCTTTGAGTTTCCGTACAAAACTTGTCAATGGTTAAATCCGATTTTTTAAAACACCAATTTGACCGAGTTTTAGTGCAAAAATTGTCTAGGCATGTAAATTGTGTAGAAATTGGAAGCCCCTGACTATTTCTGGTCTGACTCAGACTGGGTGATTTTCAAAAACCATGTTTAAAACCATTACCATTTAAAATAGTCATCTTAATATCTGACCATCATACCTGCAAGGCCAACTAGGAGAAAAGATAGATAATTTTATTTACCTTTTTGTTCTACTCCAGCAAAATTGCAAAGCAGAACACATCTTATCGTCGTCCCCAAGATCTGAAGCAAGAGCCAACTCTGTTCTGTTCCAGCTTACCACAAATCCACCTCTCAGCATCTTCATCATATCAACACCATCACTGTCATTCCAACGCTTGTACACCTCAAAATTGGATAGAGTGCCTCCTATATACCTACATGACTTGGGGGTGCTGCCAGCATCATAGGAATATGCTGCATAAACTCTTGAACGAGGCCCATCTATACAATCTATTAGCTTGTACATCTTATTGTCTTTTACTTCTTCGGTACAATTGAAGAAGACGACATGGAATGATCTAGATGAATAAGGAAACATATTCACATACCATTCAATGTTATACCAAGTATTTAAATTAGAGTATTGATCCCAAGAAAGAGTCTGGTTTGGTAAGCGGCAACCCCCTACTGCCAAGTCAGGATCAACAAGCCTAAGTGTCTTGTTTTCCACCGACATCTCTTTTACAAGATACTTGGTGGCCCCGATGTATAAGACGGTGTCATTGCCATCACACTGCAACTCATAGGCCTTCTGCTTACATGTTCCAGGAAGTTGATATGGATAAGTGATGTTATGAAGCTCTCCAAATGAAGAAGAGCTGGAACATTCAAAATTGTAAAAGAGGAAGAGAAAAATGAGCAAGTTTAAGAATTTCATGCTTCTGATTTTTTTTTTGTTGGTCAGCATATGAACCAGCTGAATGAATGGCCTATATAGATGATGTATATGATGAGGAAGAATCATTGAAAATGAGGTCAAATAATTATCAATATGAGAATTTTCCTTGATGCTGATGTGCATATTATTTTAGACTACAAAAGATATTTTGGATGATCAAAGTCATTTACTAAAATCTTGGTGTGACCTCTAGGGTATAGTTCAAGAGAATTTTCCTTTACGTTTATCTGCTAAATTTCCATTAACACATAAAGAAAATCAATTTATTACGGAGCGAAGAACTATTACAGTAATAATGAACTATTAGTAAGAACTAATATGCCTAATCACCAAAAAGTGTCTCTAATAAAACAAAAGAAAAGAAGCATCCAAAAAACAAACTATTGAGTAATAACTGAGGCTTTGAAAATTGGAATCGGAATTGGTATAAGTTAACCGAAGAACTGAAATCGGATAAATTAGTAGGAATCGACCGAATCAGATCGGAAACTCGTATTTTATTTTGTCAGAAGCTTGTTTTGTACAAAGAAATTAGGAATAATTGATAAAAAATAATTTGTCCAAAATGAAGGTGCTGGAAAAAAATAATTAATTGGTCTACTGGACTGCTATATGCTTAATGCTTATTCCCAGAAAATAAAGGAAAAAAATAACAAAAGGAAAAGAAATTTATTAAATACCAATAAAAAAACTAAAAAATTTAATGGAGATGTCCAATTAACATTAAAATAGATAAGGGAAGTCACATGAGGAAAAGAAACAAAACTTGATAGTTATGAACAAGATTTATAAGCTTGTTCAAAAGTGCAATTATTAGTGAATGTGTCAACCTCACAGTTAACCACATATTAATTTACCAGCAAAACAAAAACAATTTATTGGGTTCAGATATAAAATGGTGGAAGTTATTAATTATGTTCTTCAAATTTAATATAGTAAAAAGTAATGCACCAAGTCTATTAAAAAAATATGTTAAACATTCTTCCTACCAACTCTAGCCATTTCCAATTTCTTGGAGCACCAATTTCTTGGAGCACCAATTTCTTCCTACCAACTCTAGCCATTTCCAATTTCTTGGAGCACCACTTCCTTGACTAGAAATGCAACCAACAACTATTCATGATTCCATATTCCATATGGAATCAATTATACCTATTTATATAACAGATTCTATGAAAGGTCACAAATTGGGAGAATTCGCACCTACCCGGAAGGACCCGATAAGAATATTGTTTTTCACTAAAACTGTGAGAACTGGCTCGATTGAAAAAAAAACTCGGTTGAACTGTTTTAATTACATTGATTCTACCGATTTTCACCACAAAACTCGCCCACCGTGTATCTCGGCCAATTCCGACCCGACTCGAGAAGAAGTCAACTAGGAATCGACCGATTTTCCGAGCCATACTAAAAACTGGGATAAATTACAAACAAAATGCACATGCAAATTTTATCTAATTTAAAGTCAGTAGACTTCCATTCCTTTTCTAGCATAATTAATACATAATAGTTAAATGTGCAAATAGTAGAACACCTTGAGATTTAGCAATGACCGTCCTACAAACGACTGGATTTCGGTTTGTCTACTTTTCTGAATTCAGTTTGTGATTATTTAGTTTTTTTTTTTTTTTTGGAAAGATTCTTGATAGGTTTCTGATGATTTAGTTAAGTGCATTAAATGTTTCAACCCCGAATTGTTAGGAAGACGAAAATGCCAAATGGCAGACAAAGCTTAAAAGAACTTCATCAATCAAATTTTAACTAATTTCACTTTCCATCAAAATAACTTCATATATTATTATTTATTTACAGACAATACCAAGTAACAATATGGGCAAAGAACCCACCTTTTCAAAAGAAAAGAAGATAAAAGAAAAAGATAGTACAAAGCATGCATGTATGACTAATACCTAGAGATCTTGGCCAGAAGTAGCAACGCAATAAGAAGACATTACAGGGTTTGGGGGCAATTGCAAGTTTTGCAAATTCTCCCCCAACATTTGAACAATTCTCGTCATGGAAGGTCGATCTTCCGGCGTCCATTGGATGCACCATAATGCCACAATAGCCAGTTTTTTTGCAATTTCTTCATTGCCACCCACATCAAGAACTAGACACAAGTCTTTTTCTTGAGCTACTTGTTCGTAAATCCACTCTGGGAAGTATACATCTTCACTCCGAAATCCTCCCTCTCTTAATGGGTCGATATTCTTTCTTCCACTTATCATCTCAAAAATCAACATACCAAAACTATAGACATCTGATTTGTAAGAGACTGCTCCGAAGTTTCTGGAGTACATTTCTGGAGCAAGATAACCCAATGTACCCCGAGCAGCACTTATGGTCAAGTAGCTCTGATCCTTGGGACAGAGCTTGGAGAGACCGAAATCGGAGATCTTAGGAACCAAATTATGGTCAAGCAAAATATTGTGAGGCTTGATATCAAAGTGAAGAATTCTCTGGTCACAGCCCTGGTGTAAATATTCGATACCCTCTGCAATGCCCATAGCAACTACAATCATCTCTTCCATGCTAAATTGGCGTCTCCATTTTGAGGAGAATATGTACTTATCTAGTGACCCATTCTCCATGAATTCATAAACAAGTGCTTGATTTGTTCCTTCAGAGCAAAACCCCAAAAGGCGAACAACATGTACATGGTGAATTCTTCCAATGGTGGCAACTTCATTTACAAATTGTTCTCCGCTCGAAGCAGATCTATGTAGCATCTTAACGGCTACTGGAATTCCGTTAGGCAACTCCCCTTTATAGACAGTCCCAAATGCCCCAGCACCTATTCTTTTCTTGAACCTAGTCGTTATCTTTTTTAGGTCGTCGTATGTGTACCGTGTTGAATTCATCACTCTGTAGCTTCTCAGGAAGTTTTCGATCTTTTGACGAACAGTTTTGTTTTGCTTTGACTGACGATGTATGTAGAAGACAGCAAAGCCTGCCAAAAGGAGAAGGGATATTGCGCCTGCAGATATACCTAATGAAAAATAAAAAACAATATTAGGATCATAAGTTTAATAGAATGTTGTTAACTCTTATCCATGAGCAAGATAGCAAAGTTGTTGAGGAATCATACTGGCTTTCAGCACCATATGTGAATCTGAAAAAGAAAAAGAAAAAGGTTTAGGTTTATATGTTAGTATCCAGGGCAAGTTAATTTTAGTTCTTATAAACTAATTTAATATTAAATGAAGAGATTAGTTAGACTTGTGGTTAGCAGGCATATTATAATTATTTTAACCTTAAAAAAAACAATGTAAAATTGAGATTTTCTTGCAACTGTTTGATTGAAGTTAAAAGAAGAGACTTAATGGCACAGTATGGGGAGTTTCATGTCAAACGGAAACATTAAAATTTTAAAACTTAAGATTGAAACAGGAGGCCAGGAGCTAGGGTCAGACATTTCATCAGTATAATTTGCACTCCAAAGTATAACAATAACATATTCCAACGGTCTCAGCGAAAATGGTCAATTTTTTTCTATTCGAGATAGATGATTAGAAACATTGTAACTCTCATATATAGTCGTTGGCACTAAAGAATCAAAGTACTAAAAGAAAGGTCAACTTATGAGGTCACCTCGACAGAATGATTTTTTTGTTTCAATGTCAAATTCACAGCGATGCCACCATTTCTTTTCACACATGCTGCAGTTGATCATCTCATGGTGCCAATACAGAGCAATGCCTGGTCTTGCCTCGAAGTCTCTAATCATGTGTTGGAATTCGGAAGACGATGAAGGTTGATAGAACCAATTATTTGTGTAGCTGTTGAGATGTAGTGGTACTTTGGGTCCAGTAAAGAAGGTGCTGTTTATAGTCTTGGTGCAGGTTGAAGGAATCTCTTCATTGTAGGTTCCAGCCCAGGCCACATAGATGAAGTGGTCTTGAGACCCGAGGCACAAGATAGGACCGGCTAAATACTCATATTCTGAGAAATAGGTGAGCATGTCTGAGCAATCAAACCAACTGAGATCTACCGACGAAGGACTAAAGAAGAGAGAGTCGGTTACATTGGGCTGGGCAATTTGAGACCAAGAACAATTTAGGGTCCACGAGTATCTTGTTATCGCAAGCATTGAGTTTTTGTAATCTATTGCCGTCACGTTGAAGTCACCAGAATAGGGGAGGCTTAACACAGTGTTGTCGCCTGAGCAAGAGAGAATGAGGGTGTCATAGCCACAGTGAGGTGCATGGGAGTCGAGGCGGAATGGGTACCTGACTATGGGTCCGTGCTTGCTGCATTTTAATGGGCGACAATCTTTCAAATTAGTTTGTTTTCCAAACACCAGAATTGTAGAAGTGTAATAGGAGATTAAGAGTGCGATTGCAAGTATATATGTGAGTGGAGCCATGTGAGGGGAGAACAACCTAGAGAACCAAAGGGGAGACGAGAAATAGAGAATGGAGAGAACAGAGAATTGATCAGTTGAGATTATTAAATCTAAAATTTTTATTTTGACCGTTATTGGTGACTCCAAAGAAAATTCTTTACTACATTCATCACTACCAAAGCAGTATCTTCATTAAAAACCTTAATTTTTCCAAAAAAAAAAAAATCCCTTCATATGAAATCAACATTTGTTGGAAATTATTCAAAGATATCATATTTTATAGAGAGCACGGTATTTCTTGAATGTCATATTCTTATAATTTTTGGCACATTTTTTTTTGAAACCATGATAGAGACTATTTTGGCTCATTTAATTTTATTATCTTAAAAGTTTGCCAAATATTATTATTTTCTGGACATTATTCTTAACATGAAAATACGGATCAATCTCCCAAAAAAAACTATTATGCAAGTATCAATTAAAATTGCAGCATAAATTACAAAAAAGAAAATATAGAGAAAATACAACATTAAATTAAAAAAATTAGTGTCATTTTTGTAAGTATTTTAGAACTTAAGAATGAATGGATGTATTCGGTCAAAAATCGAGAGCCTAACAGAGGTCTTTGTCATTACTGCAAATTGATAATTGGTCACTCCTTAGTGGTCCCCACCATGTACATATATCTTCTGAGTGCAGAAAAGGTGAAGACGAGAAGGCTTTATCGTTACAATGTTAGCCTTTAATCGTTACAACGAAGACTTAGACTAAAAGAGAAATGCGAAGACTCACTTGGTCTTCGGAGGGAATTTTCAGAATTAGCAGTCCATTATTTGTGATGTGACGACATTTCTTCGTGAGAAAAATTATATTAATCAGAAGAGATGGCATGCTTCATGACTGAATACTTTTAGTATACACAAGGGAAGTTTGCATATGGTGCCATTCAGTGAGAAGAATTCCAGTCAATTGCCTATTAAATTGTAAGGTATTAGAGAATTGACTGGAATTTAATAGGCAATTGACTGGAATTCTTCTCACTGAATGGCACCATATGCAAACTTCCCTTGTGTATACTAAAAGTATTCAGTCATGAAGCATGCCATCTCTTCTGATTAATATAATTTTATTTTTCTATATACCTCGTTAATTACAAAATTAAAAACTAAAAACTGTAAAATTGGACTGCATATATTATTTATATTAATGATTAATTTTTTATCATAATTTTTAGGTTTTGTTTATTATTACATATTAAGGAGTATATACATAGTATAAAATTCCGATGCCATTGGCAGATGAAAATTAGTCTTTGATCTACTAATTAAGATAATGTTATTTGTGTGAAAGATTACATATTTAAAATCCAACTAGAATTTTTTTTAATATTTAGAGCAAAAAAATTTAATTTTAAAAATTCTGATTCGACCACATAAATATATGGATAAACAAAAAATTTAGTTTTTCTCTTCTCAATTTCTCTCTGATCCGACCGACCACGAGCAGATTTACATTGAAGCAATGGGGTCAATTAACTCACATTTAATTAAATTGATTTTGTATTTTTGTATGATTTTATATATAATTTAGAATAAAATGTCGTGATATTATAAAATTGACTCTCATAGTCTGAAAGTCTGACTCCGCCTTTGAATCCAACGAATAAACTAAATTCTGAATGGGACTTTAATTACCCATCTTTATTTCTCTAAAATAGTTGGCTGTGGATGTCAAATTAATTTTAGTCTCTCTGTTGTTGTTTTTTTTTCTAAAAGCATCCCACCACGCACAAGTTTGACCCTTGGATACATAAGTTCAAACTTTTTTAGTAATATAAAGCAGATCTCGAGGTGCATGAAACCTACCTGTTTAGGATCAGAAGTTTTATCCATTTTTAATAAAACTATATCACTATTGATCTCAGCAAGTATGTGATTCCTCCTCAAAAAAATATTTTAGTATATATATATCTAATAGTACGCTACTGAGAGAGATGTTATGAATCAGAATACAAAGACTACATATTAGGCCTCAATATCTTACCAATAGTACATACTGAGCCTTAATTTCTCTTACCAATGCCACATAAATATTGGGCTGTAATAATTTCTAACCAAGACTACATATTGGGCCTTAATTTATGGGCTAGAAAATGGTCTTCAGTTGTGTCTTATAAAAGTAAATTTGTAGTCGTCTAATTAACATCTGAACTATTATTTTCCTTACATTTGATAACATCTTGGGCCCATAATTTATTACCAATATCAGATATTGGACCTTAATTTCTTACCAATGCCAGATATTGTGCTGTAATTTCTTACCAATAATACATATTGGGCCTTAATTTCTTGATTGAAAATGGTCTACTGTTGTGTAAAACAAAAATTTCATAAAAAATGAGAGAGCAATTGCCTGTTGTAAATTGGACTTTGTTCTGTGTAAGTAGATTATATCATTATAGTATTAAATTGCACATGCATCCAGCTTAAATATTTTTTCATTAATTTTTTTTAAAGAAAATAGGCCTTTCGTAAATTGTGGATATGGACTAGCCCTTAAGAATATAAAATTGCACACAAGTCTAGCTGACTTTAGATTTCGAGGTCTTGTGATGACTTTAGTATCTGACAATTGAAATAAGTGAAACTAAGGAAGTTGAGGTGTCAATATTTTTACTGTTATTGTTTAGTTTAACTGTGTTATACATAATTTAATTTTAACAACTTAAGAATTTATTTTATTTGGAAATAGTTAACCAAGGGAGATTTATAAAAATGGGACTAAATCAGATGGTTGGACCGAGATTTTGAGTTTGATTTGATTTGATTTTAAATACAATCCCACAATATATACAATAATATATAGAGTATACTCTTATGTTAAGTACCATTCTTTACAAAATTAAATTTCCTGGAATATCCCATTGATCCATGCATTAGGAGATTGGTGTTTAATCTGATAGTAAAAATTGCATTTAATCTGATATGTATATAAATGACGAGGAAGCATCAATGAAAATGATGTCAAATTGTCTTGTTTTATTCATATCCTCAGTTGTTCATCAATTAATGTTATTAATGATTAATATCAACCTCACAATATATAACCCTGACTAAATGACAGAACAAATTTGTAGCTTGTTTGTGGAAAATGTCGGTCTTATATATCATTGGTTTTCGAGGGCCAATGGTTCATTTATTTAGGTTTGGAGACAGTTTGCATTCAATGCCTATCATACTCAAATTTGAATCCTTACTGTCTAATTTGCTAAAAGACCTGTGTGCACTAGATCAGCTCAAATCTTGAAGCGAACCACACGAATCTTGAAGCGACATGCACTGATCAAATATAAGACCAACATTTTCCTTAAACAAGCTACATTTTTTATGTTTTAAAAGGGTAAAATGGGGTTGTGATCAATGTAAATTTGGTAATAATTAAAAGTAATTAAAATAAAGATAGAGATGAGAATTCCTAGAATTTCGGCACAACATTGCTACTCAATCCACTTTGATATTCTACTTCTGTCAGGTCTGATTTCCTGTTGTTGTTTTATGAAAGACACCACATAGGTCACTGCGAGTTATCTTACGCAAATGACAGATCTTTCATCGAGATTCTACATAGGACACTGCGAGTTATCTTACGCAAATGACAGATCTCTAAATACACAAGTTACTGCATAGATCACTGCGAATTATCTTACGCAAATGATAGAACTTGGTTCGCGTTTTGTTGTTCCAATTTATGGTTTCCCCGCTAAGGTTTTCTTCACATAAATCTAATGACTCCCAACGAGGCTAACTCGTGCAACATAGTTTCTCTTACCATTAAAGTACTGTCACTACCCTAACGGATTAAACTAGATCATCGAATTTAGATGAAGAGATAGTAAATCACAAAAACATTTCGATTAAACAACAAGAAATCATAATCAACAAAAAATATATATATCAAAGCATCAAGAGTAACAAGGTTTACTGTCTAGCCCTAAGAAAATAACTTAGCCGCGGAACGGCATTGTTACAATCACTCATCTCTTTCTCACTTAATCAAATATAACCCAAATTACAAAGATACTAAACTATTCTGTTCAGAGTGCTTATATAGGAGTGGAGGGACGTCTGGAGTTGAGTGGAGGCCAAGAAACATGATCTGGATACAACTGTCAGCAGTTATTCCCCAAAGGGCGCCTTGGTTATGGACCGTATTAGGTGATACGGTATGTATTGAGACCATGTCGCTGAAGGGTTTAATGTGTATTGCGCTATCTCCTGGTTCGTATCTGGCTAGGTCCGTATTAGGCAATACGGGTCGTAACAGAGCCTTAGTCGATGAGCGTCGCTTATCCGATTGACCCGATTCTTGCTCCATTTGATGTAAAATAGTCTCAAACCTGTTTTTTGCAATAACACATAAAGAATGGTGACAGTAGCCTTTTTCTCTAATTAATTAAACATAAGTGTGAGATAATATGCAAAACCTAAGCCAAAACCCTACGTAATTCATCATCATTTTGACTCTGATCACCTTCCCGACCAGGATCGCCTTGAAAAGGCCCGGATCCATGTCTCCTTCAAGCTCGCGCAGCTCGAAAGGACGCACATGACATGAGGAAGAGGTGGAGAAGAGGCGGAGGGACTGAGATGGGAGGCAGAGGCGGTCGGAGAGAAAGCTGCGTGAGAGGAGGGAGTTCGCCAACTAGGAAGGGTTTTGGTTTTGTGTGGGTGCGAGAGAAAAAAAGAGCGTGAGAGATCATGAAAGTTATTTATAGGACGGTTAAGAAGACTTATCCGAACGTTTGGATAAAAACCGGGTATAAAACGTTGGGTACAAAAACCTTTTCTCTAATTATTAATCTGTACAGAAACTCGGAAAAAATTGAACTGAATGCTTATCATTCATGCAATGAAAACTATAGCTTGTTATTAACAATAATTTAAAGTTATCTACAGTTACCATTTGCGCATCCAAGCGGGGACGGACCCACCTTATGACAAGGTGGGTAACTTCCCTACTTTAAATTTTCAAAACCAATTTACGGGATATTGAATTTTTTACTCTTGCCTAACCCGAAAAAATTAAATGGCCTATTCTCGAACCGATCGGTGCCAGTCCGATTTGTATCCGAATTACGTGTCTGAACGAGTTTCATGTGAAAAATCGACAAAATCGGTCCTAAATTGTAGAATCGGCTGAGTTTTTTTTTTTAAGATCTATGATTCAGGGAACGATTTTGTAAACATAACAAAAGGATACGAGAAAGTGATTTAATTGAATGGGTCTTAATAGGCATTTTTTCATATTTCATATATATATATATTTTAAGTTATAATTATAAATTCTAAACTGTAGTCACAACTTTTTTTGGGTTTCAATTAGGGGTGAAAATGGAGTGGATTCGGAGTGGATAATGTTGATATCAAATCCGTATCCGCTATTCAGTGAGCGGATACGAATATAGATATAGATAATATGTAAACGGATTTCAAAATTCAAAACAAATCCGTCTTATACGGATATGAATATGGGGCGGATAATTTACGAATACGGATACATAGTGGATAATTTACGAATATGGATTTGAATACGGATACGAAACGAATAATTATCGGATAATTGAGTTATATAAACTTTAAGACAATATATACTAATTAACAAAATCAAATATTAAAATAAATCAATAATTTAAGTTAGTTTATAATTTAACTAAATGCAGCAACATAATTTTAGTGATATAAGTATTTTTTGTGAACCATTCCGGATATGTTTTTTTTTGTGTGTTAGTCCCACAACGGTAGACTAAACATGAGCCAAGAGTATAAGTCTCTAATAAAGTTCGGGTTGTGCTAGAATAGCTTCACAGTGTTGTAAAAAACAGCCATTTATACCGATTAATCGGCTGATTAGTTGTTGGCGGCGACCAAACTGTTACGGATTTTTCCGACTAATCGGCCGATTATTTCCAATAATGACCTTATTCCCACGAATAATCGCTTGGAGGTACTCTGTCTGTCCGACAAGCACATACTGTTATTTTTGGCTCGACTATTCCAGATTAGCTGCGAATAGTATGGAAATAGTGCTATTCTGCTAATTCCTTGAAAAGTTAGGTTAGCGATTTGAGGAAATGAGAAGTTAGCGATATTGATAAAAAAGAAAATTCTCCACGTTTTCTTTATTCATTCTATATTATGATTAGCGATATGGAAACAACGCAAAATGAATTGTTAATCAAACTCCAAAGTTTGGAATTGTGATGATCATTCTATATTCAATGTATCTATATAGCCAGTGTGATTTATTTTTTATCACTTATTTCGATATTTGTGATAAATTTGAAGCACCTGAATAGTCCACCCCATCAGAAGAGAGGAGAGAGAGTAGCAATTAAATAGTACACGAATAGTACACCCCATGTATCTATACAGCCAGTATGTGGTACATGTCTGGTTCCTATTGGGTAGAAGAGCGGGTTTTCAACCTGATCACTCTTGGACACAATCTACTATCACAGTTCTCTTACCAGCATAAGGGGAAAAAGTGGAGAATGGAAGAAGAAGGGGATCATCCTAACTGTATGTGCATGTTGGGAGACGTGGAAACAGCGAAACGCAAAGATCTTCACTAATCGAAGGATGCCACCACAGATGTTAGCAGACAAGATATGGCAGGAAGCGGAGTTATGGATAGCTCACTGCTAAGATGGTTGGATGGATAGGGGATCCTTTTCAAATTAGTGGTTTTCAGTTGTTGTTGTTTTTTTCTGTTTGACATTTCCTTGTTGTTTTTTTATTGAGTTTCCTGTTGATATTATTCAGCTGGACGGTTTTTGTTGTAAAGACGTTTTATAATGTAATATAATTAACCTTGGCAGCCGCTGCCAAGTTTAAAAAAAAAAAAAAAAAAAGTACACCCCATGTGAAAAGAGGAGAGAGAGAGTAGCACTTGAATAGTACAACCCAACGTAAAGCACTTTGAAGAGGGGAACAGATCGGGTAATAAATATGCTTCGTTTATATCCGAATAGATCCGGATATATGGTCCGTCTGTGCATGGGAAACCAAATCCGGATATCCGGTCCGTTTATGCATGGGAAACCGAATCGGAATCCGATGCTCGGCTTCTCCTCTTTTCAGATGGCAAAGTATTAAAGTTCATGAACGTTTATCGCACGACACATGGATGCCTTCAAATCATACATAGAAATAGAATTAATAACAGGGGGAAGCATCAGCGACGAATAAGCTAATACTTGTATTGTTTATATCATTTTCCGAATAAGCTAATACTTGTATTGTTTATATCATTTTTTTTCCTGCTCTTCCCACTCGCTTCGATTTAACAAAAAGATTTTTTCTCTCTTCTTACTAAAACAAAAATATTGGTTCTCTTACTTACTTTTTTTATGCTTTGCTCAAAGGTGCGGTCCATGGGACATTTAATTAGTGAAAAGTGGAAACATCCACTAAAATAGGAAATCGGATATGTTCTTGTGTTGCACTGATTATTATGCATTCCCTACATGCATTATATGCACTTTAACTAGCACCTTTCTTTTTCCCTTTCAAATAAAGAAATACAATGTTAATTGACATGCAACGAAGATTTGCTATATATAAGTAAGATGTAAAACATAATTTGCTAAAAAAAAGAGGAAACAAAAGAAGTGGATATCTTGAAGTTCTGTCAAATTATCAAATTTAGATGGGAAATTTGAAAGGAAAATTATTTTTGTCAAATACAATGTTTATTATTTTGAACGAACCTGGTCATTTTATTTAAATCCCCATTATCAGCAAATTTTTTTTTTTTTCCACATAGCATGATAAGTTCCGCCAAATATAGCTGATGTGTATTTTTTTTCAATTGCATAGTAAGCCTAGTCAATTAAATAAACTGCAAAATGTACAGTTACTATCAACCTTGTGTGCATATTGGGCCTTTTAAAAAAGCGGCATCTAATACCAACACTTCTTTATATAAAGAGGAATCCATCCATGTGCTCATTTCAGTTTTTCACTCGGTGCCATAAAACAAGGAATATTATTTTCTGTGTAAGGCTAGAGCATATTTTATTTAGTTACTTTAATTCATTGATTATTATATTTTTTTTTCCTATCAACACAGTGCGCCACCGTCCCGTTTCCCAATTTTTGTTTTAAATAGAAATAAATAAATTGATTTCACTAGAACAAGCATCTATCGTGTTGGTCCTTCGAGCTTGAATTCAACCAACATGCAAACCAGGAATTCATTAATGTAAAAGATAAAAAGGGAAATTTATTATAAAACAAAACAAAATAAAACAAAGGAGAGGTTAAATCTTATTTCTTTATTATATCACCATATATGTATCAACATCAACTATTTACAAAATCTCTATTTATAGACTAGAGAAAGCAAATGAAAAACCATACAATTAACAAGATAGTTAATACAAAATTAAATCTAATAGAAAGTGGATGAGGTGGAGAAGGTGAAATGTCTACTATTATTATTTCAAAACACTCCCCCTTAGATAATTTACCTTATATTATACACTATTAATATGTACTGCAGGACAAATATTAATTTGGTACTTCAGGCCCAATTTGAATTAACTGATACTTCAGGATTATTTATGCTGCCTCATTAAAAACCTTACTAAGAAAAATCCAGTGGGACAAAACTTAGTGAAGGAAAAAAGAGTGCAGCGTGTATATTACTCCCCCTCATTTTAACGTATATCTTTTAATCGACGGATGCCGATTTTCTGTGGAAGTTGCTCAAAAACTTTTCTTGGCAATGATTTTGTGAATAGGTCTGCCAAATTATCGCTTGATCTGATTTGACAAACATTTATCAAGCCATCCTTTTGTAGATCATGAGTTGAGAAGAATTTTGGCAAGATGTGCTTGGTTCTGTCACCTTTAATATATCATTCTTTCATTTGAGCAATACATGCTGCATTATCTTCATACAGTATTGTCGCACTTCCTTTGATTGACTCGAGCCCGCATTCCTCCTGGATGTGTTGGATCATTGATCATAATCAGACACATTCTCGACCAGCATCGTATAGAGCAATTAATTCGGCATGATTTGATGATGTTGCCGTGAGTGTCTGTTTTGTCGATCGCCATGAAATTGCAGTACCGCCATATGTAAACACATATCCGGATTGTGATCGAGCTTTATGCGGGTCTGACAAATATCCTGCATCTGCATACCCAACTAATTTGGACTTTGTATCTTTTTGATAAAATAGTCCCATATCACGTGTCCCACAAAGGTAACGAAATACATGTTTAATTCCGTTCCAATGTCGGCGTGTTGGATCAGAAATATATCTTGCTAGTACATTTATAGAAAAAGCAATATTAGGTCTCGTATTATTAGCAAGATACATCAAAGCCCCAATTGCACTTAAGTATGGTACTTCTGGACCAAGAACTTTTTCATTCTTTCGCGGGGACGGTAAGGATCCTTTTTTATATCAAGTGATCGGACAACCATTGGTGTACTTAGAGGATGAGCTTTGTCCATATTAAAACGTTTCAACATCTTCTGGATATAGTTTGATTGATGGACAAAAATACCATTATACAAATGCTCGATCTGCAGGCCGAGACATAATTTTGTTATTCCAAGATCTTTCATTTCAAATTCTTTCTTTAATAATTTTGCAGTCTTTTCGATCTCTTCAGAAGACCCAATGATATTTAAATCATCAACATATACTGCAATAATTGTAAAATCTGAGATTGATCTTTTAATAAAAACACATGGAATAATTACATTAGATTTATATCCTTCTTTTACTAGATATTCACTGAGTTGATTTTACCACATTCGACCTGACTATTTTAGTCCATATAAAGATCTTTTTTTAACTTTATAGAATACTTTCTCGAGGTTTTAATTTCAATGCTTCAGGCATTTTTAATCCTTCAGGGACTTTCATATTAATATCATTATCAAGTGATCCATACAAATAAGCTGTGACTACATTCATGAGACGCATTTGAAGGTTTTCAGTGATTGTGAGACTGATTAAAAATCTAAGAGTTATTGCATCCACTACAGGTGAATATGTTTCTTCATAATCAACTCCTGGTATTTGTGTAAAACCTTGTGCCACAAGTCTTGCTTTATATCTCACAATTTCATTTTTCTCATTCATTTTTATTGCAAATACCCACTTGTAACCTACAGGGTTAACATCTTTTGGGGTTAAGACTACAGGTCCAAAAACATTACGCTTTTCAAGCGAATCTAATTCAGCCTTCAAGGCATCTTTCTATTTTGGCTAATCATTTCTGTGTATACACTCTTCAAGAGTTTTTGGCACATAATCTTCCTCATTTAGCATATCAATTGCTATAGCATATGCAAAAATTTCATCAGCTCATGTTTCATTTTGGTTCCATATTGTACCATTATGTACATAGTTTATTGAGATCTCATAATCACTAGGTACCTAAGTTTCTTCTGGAACTTCATCAACCTCTTCTGGAGTTTTATCAATCTTTTCTGGGATTTTATTAATCTCTTCCGGAATTTTATTAATCTCTTCTGGAGTTGCACCAACTGCTTTATTCTGCTCTTTCTTTTGTCGTGGATTTTTATCTTTGGAACCAATTGGTCTTCCACGTTTTCTCTGCATAGTAACCTCTGCTGGGATTACATCAATTCGAGCAGTTGCATTAAAGCTGGTACATGTGATTTAGTCACTCTTTTTGTATCTGTAAATGCATCTGGTAACTCATTTGCTATTCTTTGCAAATGTATAATCTTTTGAACTTCTGATTCACATTGACCACTTCAGGGATCAAGATAAGATATTGAGGATGCATTCCAAGTTACTTCTTGTTTTACCAGCTTTTCTTTTTCTCTTCCTAAGATTGGAAATATTGTCTCATCAAATTGGCAATCAGCAAAACGTGCTGTAAAAACGTCTCCAGTTAATGGTTCTAAATATTTAATAATTGATGGAGAGTTAAAACCAATATAAATTCCCAATCTTCTTTGTGGTCCCATTTTTGTACGTTGTGGTGGAGAAATTGGAACATACACAGCACAACCAAAAATTTTAAGATGGAACAAGTTTGGTTCTCTTCCAGAGACCAATTATAATGGAGAAAATTTATTATATGCAGTTGGTCTTAATCTAATAAGTGCAGCAGCATGTAAAATGGCATGTCCCCATGCAGAAGATGGTAGATTACATTTCATAAGTAATGGTCTAGCAATCAATTGCAATCTTTTAATTAATGATTCAGCTAAACCATTTTGTGTATGTACATGAGCCACTGGATGTTCTACCTTAATCCTAATTGACATACAATAATTATTAAATGATTGGGATGTAAACTCTCCTGCATTATCAAGCCGGATTCTCTTAATTTGATAATCCAAAAAATTTGCTCTCAATTGGATTATTTGTGCTAATAGCCTAGCAAATGCAACACTTCTTGTGGCTAATAGGCAAACATGTGGCCATCGAGTTGATGCATCAATTAAAATCATAAAATATCTAAATGGTCCACATAGAGGAGAAATAGGGCCACAAATATCTCCTTGAATTCTTTCCAAAAATGAAGGAGATTCATTTTCAATTTTATTTTTATATGGTCTAATTATCAGTTTTCCAAGAGAACATGCTGCACATGATAAATCATTTGATAATATTATTTTCAGGTCCTTTAGGGATGCCCATTTGCACTTTCAATTATTCTCCTCATCATAATGCTACCTAAATGACCTAATCTGTCATGCCACAGAGTGAACATCTTTGTGTCAAGTAACTTTTGGTTACTTACCATATTTGATTCTATTGGATTTATGTTCGTACAATATAATCCAGAGGATAAAGCTCCCGGCTTTTCCAATATGATATTCTGGCCATATTCAATAGATGTAATTTGGAGATACTCAATTTTATTTTGAGTCATGGTTTCAAGATGATAACCATTACGTCGAATATCTTTAAAGCTTAGTAAATTTCTTCTGGATTTACGAGAGTATAATACATCATTTATAATTAATTTTGTTCCTTCAGGTAACAAGATACAAGCTCTTCCGGAGCCCTCAAATAAATTACTAATGCCAGAAATTGTATTAACATGTGTCTTTGCAGAAGACAATAGAGAAAAATATTTCTTGCTTTTCAATATGGTATTTGTTCCGCTGTCTAATAAACATGGATCTTCTTTACTTACCATTGCGTCAGTCATTTTCCTTTAAAATAAAAGAATGCGAGAATAAATTAAAATAAACTACCTTTATTCATTAATTTTATTTGCATACAACATAAAAATTAAAATGTAAATCATAAACATAAACTTCTATATTTTATTTTCTCTCTTAATAAAAGTGTTTATTTTCAGTAAAGTTAGTTTCCACATATTTCCCATTTTTCTTGAGTGAGGCTTGATAAAGCTCCACTAGATGCTTGGGCGTACGGCAAGTACGTGACTAATGATTTGTCATCCTACATCTGTAACAAACATCTTCAGAATGTTTTCCTTTCTCATTTTCATTAATACGTATTTATAACAAAATGTAACTTCAGGTTATTAATACCATAACTTCGAGTTATGATAAATGAAAATGAGATAAATTCAAGCTTTGTGAGATTTGTCATATGTACTACAAAATAGATACGTATTAATAATTTCAGATTATTAATATCATAACTTCAGGTTATTAATACCATAACTTAAGATTATTAATGCCATAACTTCAAGTTATTAATATCATAACTTCAGGTTGTGAAAAGGGAGACGAATAAATATAAATAAAAGAATATGTAAATTGCATAAATTTAAATGTATTAATAACTTCAGGTTAATATTATATAACTTCAGGTTATAATAAAATACTTATTTAATAACTTCTGGTTATTAAATTGCTTGACTACGCTATGTAAAATTTAATTTGAAATAACTTCGGGTTATATTTTCATCCAATGACCTATAATAACTTCTGGTTATTATAATAATTTTATATGAAAATTTCTAATAAAACTTCAGATTTTAATTGAGAATAACTGCAGGTTATTATTCATCCAGTGGCTTATAATAACAACTGGTTATTATATTAATTTTATATTAAAATTTCAAATAGAATTTCAGATTCTAAACAATTATAACAACTTCAGGTTATTATTCTTATTATTCTATTCGAGTAATACGAACTTCAGGTTCTTGAATTAAATATTGGAGATATTTTATCGATTTGATAACTTCCGGTTATCATAAATATCAATAACTTTCTGGTTCATATAAGAACTTCTGGTCCTTTTTTTTTAAATGTTATAAATAAAAATTTTGGCAGAAATGAATAAATGTCAAATATGCTAGATATTAATGCTTGTGTAATAATTCTTTGTCAGAGGGGTTAACATGGAAAAAATGGGAAAACTTAAAAACCCCGCTGGAAATTAATGAGTGAAAGTTGATTTGAGTTATTGGCCTTCAAGCTTGATTAATAAATTAAAAAGAAAATTGGACTTAGACTCTTTTGAGATCTCTTGATAAATTTAAAATAGAAAATAAAGTGTGGCATGGACTTGACCTTCATGCTTAGTTAAATAATAATAATAATAATAATAATAAAAAAATAAAATAAAATACGCAACCGTACAAACAGAGAAGATTATGATAAAGATTTTTTTTTTTTTTTAATTTGGCTAAGAACTTCAGGTTCTCTTGTATAAAAGATTATGATTAAGAACTTCAGGTTCTCTTAGAAAAAGCTTCTAGCTATAGTATGTACAAAAGCTTCTGGCCATTATCATGTACTTGCTTTATCATTCTCTTCAGGGAATGAAAATATTACTCTCATTCAATATAAAATAAGAAAATTTCATCCAAGAAATAAATATTATTACTAACAGTAATGTTAATGAAATGTAATCTAAAGAGTACCTTCTAGGTGTGCTTCTACGAAATCCCGTCGCAACTTGACTAGAGCAAACTCGTGCTGATAACGTATTATAAAACAAAACAAAATAAAACAAAGGAGAGGCTAAATCTTATTTCTTTATTATATCACCATATATGTATCAACATCAACTATTTACAAAATCTCTATTTATAGACTAGAGAAAGCAAATGAAAAGCCATACAATTAACAAGATAATTAATATAAAATTAAATCTAATAGATAGTGGATGAGGTGGAGAAGGTGAAATGTCTACTATTATTATTTCATAACAAAATTATATATATTAAAGTACCAAATTTAGAATTGAGAGGAAGGGAGGGAGCGCGCGAGAGAGAAATTGCACCAGTTCAAAGAAAATAACTTAAAAAAATGAGAGAGAGAGATATATACCTTGCTCAACAGGGGGAAGCATCAGCGATGAATAAACAAATACTTGTATTGTTTATAATTTTATATCATTTTTTTCTTGCCCTTCCCACTCGCTTCGATTTAACAAAAAAATTCTTTCTCTCTTCTTACTAAAACAAAAATATTGTTTCTCTTACTTACCTTTTTTTATGCTTTGCTCAAAGGTGCGGTCCATGGGACATTTAATTAGTGAAAAGTGGAAACAATATTCCACTAAAATCGGAAATCGGATATGTTCTTGTGTTGCACTGATTATTATGCATTCCCTACATGCATTGTCCGCTCTTTAACTAGCACCTTTCTTTTTCCCTTTCAAATAAAGAAATACAATGTTAATTGACATGCAACAAAGATTCGCATATATAATTAAGATGTAAAACAGAATTTGCTAAAACAAAAGAGGAAACAAAAGAAGGGGAAATCTTGAAGTTCTGTCAAATTATCAAATTTAGATAGGAAATTTGAAAGGAAAATTATTTTTGTCAAATACAATGTTTATTATTTTGAACGAACCTGGTCATTTTATTTAAATCCCCATTATCAGCAAAAAAAACAATTTTTTTTCCGCATAGCATGATAAGTTCCGTCAAATATAGCTGATGTGTATTTTTCTTTAATTGCATAGTAAGCCTAGTCAATTAAATAAACTGCAAAATGTACAATTACTATCAACCTTGTGTGCATATTGGGCCTTTTCATAAAGCGGCATCTAATACCAACGCTTCTTTATATAAAGAGGAATCCATCCATGTGCTCCTTTCAGTTTTTCACTTGGCACCAAAAAACTAGGAATATTATTTTCTGTGTAAGGCTAGAGCATATTTTATTTAGTTACTTTAATTCTGTTCCGGAATTCTAAGTCCTTAAAGTATATGTTTTAGAAATTTTATTTTGACAAACTTATCTTATACGTAACTAAGTCTGAATTTAAACTTTTTAAATTTAAAATACTTTATTAAATAAGTATTTTAAATTCATACTTTCTAAATAAGTATTTTAAATTTATAAAATGTTTAAATTAGGTTGGTGGTAAGTATTTTAAATTTATAAAAAGTTTAATTCAGACTAACGCCACAAATTTATTATATATGTACCACAGTCTTATCTAATTTGGTCTGCTAGCCTTGATTTAACTCGTTAGTTCACTTTCTATTTTCCTTTTTCCCAAAATGAAATACATTTTTTGAAGCTCAATATCTCTCTGATTTGGCGAAAATATATGGAGCTGACATATCCACATATATATCCACAACTCTGTCATGAGAGAGGTTATATATCTAAAACAAATCTTAAAAAAATAAACGTATTAATATTAATTTATCAAATGAATTTTATTTTTTCATTAATTTTTACCATAGAATATTGAAACTCTCAATTCTTGCTCTAACAATACTCTAGATGGTGCAGCAATTAATAATTTGAGTAGCTGAGTTGTATATATAATCTAATGGCATCAAATCGATATATTTATTAATTAAATATCAATAAGATTGTATAGCTGTATAGTACTACATACCTCAATATGTAAACTGAGTGTATATTTAATTTTGATTCCCTTCAAGGAAACCCACACAACCATGCATTATTACAACATCTTCCAAACTCCAACATAGGATACTTCACAATATGTACGAAAGTTAATGAATTAGAAAACAAAAATACAGGATTGTTTGTTCCTAATTTTAATTCCCACCAATAAAAAAGACAAAAATTATGTTAAAATTCAAAAGAGGAAGATAACTAATTACTATATTTATTTCTTATTGCTCTCATAATACTCTATTACATAACATTACTATATAACTATTTTATAGCCATTAAAATCAGATAACAGCTCTAGAGTTTCATGAATTTCGTCCATAAAGAAAAGAAATTGAAAGACTATTTTAACTCATGCATGCATGCTCGCTCCATCAATATGCTTCACGAGTATCACGAATCAGACTCGACAGGTACAACGGATCACCAGACTCTTGAGGCCACTGTAGAATTTGATGAGTGCAGTTTAATTCCTTAACAAATAATCAACAACTGTAAGCTCAAATTACTATTTAATTTTTTACAGCCATTGACCTTAACTATTATCGAAGCGGGATCAATGCCTTTCTTTTTCCGATTCTTGGATGTCTCTGGAGAGACAACCATTGGCTCTATACAGTTTTTGTTTATAGCTCTCCAAATATATCTAATTTTATTTTGTCGGACTAACTTTCGATAGTGTGATCTGAGCTTGGGAGCGCGATTTCGGGTGTGAAGTTGTTATGTATTTTGAGTTGTCTTTAATAAATTATGTAATATTTTGTTTTCGCTTGTTTTTTTTATTAAGAATCCATAAGATCACCTATTTACTATTGAATGTTTATATTACACTAGTGAATTATTTGAGGGTAATATTTTTTCTTAACATATTTTTTTGAGACAAATTACTTTTACAATTTTTTCCTATTTTTAGAGCACAAAACAAGCATTTTTCGAACAAAAACCTACTATTCATTCCTATTCGGCCAATTCCTACTAATTCACCCTATCCCAATTTCACAGTTAACTTACTGATTCTGCTTCCGATTCTGATTTTCAGAGCCATGATTGAAAACCAATTAAAATATATGAAAAAGTAAATTGCATTAAGAAGTTAAGAAGTTTCATAGTAGTTTGTGAAAAGTAATACTTGTACCTGGACATAAACTCCAATAACGTCGAGGTACGCCCTAGAGCGTCCATGGAAACCTATAATTTTACTGTCAAAAGCAGAGAGTTCGAAAAAGGAGTCCCTTCTTCCTTGCCGTATGGTCCGTAACTTTTCAACTTGGTCTGCAAGCTTCCATTTCATCTCCCATCATCTTCTCTTCCATACATGATATTTTTGGCAATAGATGTAGAGAATAGAACTGGTTCTTGACAGACCAGTCCCATTTGGTTTCTCAACCACTTCAATTGGAAGTTCCTTATATCATGCCAATCCAAGAAAATTCTACCTATTCCCGTAGACATCACAAAATTAATGGCGATACTTATATCTGCAGAAGATAAAAAAAATAAAATGAATAAGAGCATTCTCTTGCTCTAGTTTTTGTTATGACTGACAAGGGATTCCTGAACCAAGATTGCAATTTGGATTGATACATCTTTGTACTGGACAATAGAACACAGAGCGCCCCAAAGGTGGCATTTCTTTTTCTTATCCCATTGCAAAGCTTTGTAATTACCTAATTTTGGTTCATAAAGCCTTTCAAGTAATGAAATAACGGTGCTTTTTCCACATCCACTTTGATCGACGATTGCAGTTGTTATGCCAGCACCTATTGTGAAATCTAAGTCCTAAAAAGGATGCTTTTCCTTGATTTGCATGCAAAAGAGACATTACAAAATTTAATTTCTCCAATTAATTTTGTCCTGACAATTTCTTCTCCTTCTGTTAGAGAAGAGCTCTTATCCTTTTCTATCATAGTGACAATGTTTCTTGCATCAGCCCACACTTTTACCAAAGAACTTAATCGACCAGGAGCACTGCACTGAAAATTATTAATTTTACAATTTTTTTTAAAGTTAGGTCTAAAAACAGTAATTATAGAACTACAGTCTACACAGAATTACTAAAAGCATTTGTAAAAAGAGTAACTTCATGAATTAATAACAATTAGAAACTCTTTTTTATTATTAGTCTGAAGAGGGGTAGTCTAGGAAGTTTTGGAAATAAATTTGGATTTGAATTAGTTTATAGACACATGAAAGTGATATATAATTTTGATAGCACTCTTATTTCATGATTTTTTTTTTTAAAATAACAAAAAATAGCAAAAAATGAAAAACTTCGAATAGAAACGGGGTAGTCTAGTCAAGTGCCCACGTGTTGTGGTAGGGATTAATAATATTATATTATTATAATTTTCTAATGTATGAAAATTAAGATGACATGTTATCAATTATGAGCTCTTCATTTTCTGTTTTTAGGAACTAACTTTTTTTTCTTTCACTACTACAGAAATGGTAAATCTACACTGCACATTGTACACGGTTTTGCCAATTTTATATGAAAACCGTGTACCATAAAGGTTTTTCTGAAAGCCCGAAAAAACTGCTGGAATCATACACTGATATTTATTAAAGAATCAGTGTAGAATTGTTTGGAAAAAAGGCCGTGTATGATTTATTAGAGAGCTACACGGATTTTTGATAATAAATCCGTGTAGAAAGACAAGAACTGTACACGGATTATCTTATAAATAGCCGTGTATGATTTGTTAGAGAGCTACACGGATTGTTTAGTATAAATTCGTGTAGAAAAGTGTAGGGTTTTGGTATAAAAGACCTTCTCCTTTCAGCGCCATATAAAAGGTCTTCTCCTTCCAGCGCCATTTTGATCAAGTAATTAGTACTCTCTCTCTGTTATATTGAAGGTTGATCTGAGATATTTGAAGTTTGTATTTTCTCCTCTCTATCTTTCTAAGGTTAGTATATATATATATATATATTTTTTTCCGTTTCTTTCGCTAATTTTCTGTTACTTTACGTTTTTCTGCCCATTTGTTCCAAAAATGTTTTTCTGGAAACGTCTCTCTCTCCACTGATTTTGAGGGATATTATTCTGAAAAAGTATCAACCATTTTGAAGGAGAGAAGTAAAGAAAACATTAAAGGTCTCCATCATCAGATCAGAGGAAAACCATTGAAGATCAGTACTAACGGTTCCGCCTAAAGATGTCTTCAATTCAGAACTGTAAGATTTAAGTTCCTTTGCTATTTTATTTTGGATTTACGGATTCTGGATTACGTGTTCTAATTATAAAAACACGTTATGTCACATTCTAGTTTTCAAACACTTGGAGAATTATCTTAATTGAACTAAAGTGTGTTTAAAAATAGCAATATAGAGTTTCAAGTATATTTATAAATCTGTATTTTGAAAATTAGTAATTAATAGACTAGAAATATATATGAAACGCTAAATCAGAAATTCTAAATATATCATACCTATCATATATAGTTGTACTAGCCATAAAGTTGAGTAAAATAATTTAATTATTTATATAATATTTATTTGCTTGTGAAGTCATATACTGACTACAGAAGTTTTACTCTAATTAGAATATTTCAAAATTAATTGTAACATAGGTTCATGAAAAACTTAGAAATTAAAATGTCAAGTTCTATTTCTAAAATAATGAGGGACCTTGTGTGAAGTAACCAAATTAATTAAATAAGAATAAGTGACAAGTTATAATCTCCTAAAATAATTACATGTAGACACCCGTCAGTCTCTTTTTCTTCAATTCATTGAATTTACAAGTTACCACTCATCTAAATAAATTTAATCTCTCACACGTGTCATCATCTGCATCCCCACATTCTATTCCTTTTGTTCCCTTGACTATATCGCCCTCCACTCATCTAAACACTACTATACAACTGTTCTAGTAGAAGAAGGGAATTAATAGTGCCAAATCTTAGCCCTTCGATCAAGGGTTGAGCATATCACGACCATTCAAATCTGATTGTAATCAGAAAAGCGAGGGTTCATACAAAACATTTATGGACGAGTTAGACGAGCACTTGGCTCATTCTTCTAATTTCAAGTGAAGGTTGTATAAAGGCTTTAACATCTCCCATTTTTCAGTTATAGCCACTCTCCTGCGTTGTGCTGTCTGCTCTTCATAAGTCCCTTCAATTTTAAGTATAGCTATATATCTATACAATAATACCTAATAAAGTTTGAATATTTTAGATTATAAGAAATCAATGTATTAAAATACTCTAAAGTATTTAAATCTTTAATTTTCTTATGATAATAATAAAGCTCCTAAGGCAGAGTTAATTATTTAATCTAGTTACACAAGATATACATAGATACTTGTAATACAACACAAGCTTATTAATGTTCTTTTGTTCAATCAAAGCAAACTAATTTCTTCTGAAATCGCTGACAGCTCTATGCTACATGAATCAACTTGAGAGCATCCCACCGAGACCTCGCCTGGCGAGCCTGTTGTGAAAGGTCTCGGCGGCATCTCCAAGCTATCTGCTTCACACTGCAGCATTTCTATCACTCTGCTCATGGAGGGTCGGTTAGATGCCCTCATTTGAATGCACCACAAGGCAACCTTATATAGAATTCCTTCTATTTCTCCAAATTGTGCAACACTATTGTGCAAATTATTATTAAGTGTCTCATCTGCAAGTTTCATCTGATCGTAGATCCATGACGGGTAATAGACCTGGCTCGAGCTCTCTGCATGATTATTGACATTTCTTCTTCCGCTCGCCATCTCCATTAGTAGCATCCCAAAACTATAAACATCTGCCTTGTATGATATCACACCAAAGGCCCTAGATATTAGCTCAGGAGCTATATACCCTATTGTACCACGTGCCGTGCTAAGTGTTACCAAGTTATATTCTCTAGAGTATAATTTGGCAAGTCCAAAGTCGGAAATATATGGGGTCAAGTCATGATCCAATAGGATATTGTGAGGCTTTATGTCGAAGTGCAATATCTGCATTTGACAACCGCGATGAAGGTAGTCTATACCTCGTGCGATGCCTAGGGCTATCTCTCTTCTTTTCTCTATTGAAAACAGATTATTACTTGAAGAGAAGATATACTTGTCAAGTGAGCCATTTGGCATATAAGGATACACCAGTGCCCGCTTTGAGCCCTCCGAGCAAAACCCAATAAGACGCACTATGTTTGCATGGTGAATCCTACCGATTGTTGCCACTTCGCTCATGAAATCATCGCCATCGCCCAATGAATTGCTCAATATTTTGACAGCAACCTGACAACCACTGAAGAGTTTACCTTTGTAAACTGATCCAAAGCCACCTTGCCCAAGCTTTTCTCTGAAGTGGTTTGTCATTATAGAGATCTCTATGAAATCATACCGTCTAACGGAAAGCATCTCATGTTTCCGCAAAAACTTTTCAATAGAGTTCATTGATAGAGATACTCGCTTGTACTTGTGAAGAAGAAACAATAATGTTGCTAGTGGAACTAATGTAAGCCGTAGTGCTGCAAAAACATTTGAAAAGGGATCATAAATATACAAATGAAATGTACTCAAAATGAGTGATGATTAAAATAGAAGGACTATATTGTTTTTTGCCTTTTCTTACCAAACTTGAAATTAGCAGTAGCAAAGTCGTGTAGGTAGAAGGAGAACTTAAACAAAAAACTGTAAAAGTAATTGGAATTCAAAATAATACTAAATTAAATATGTCTATTCTAAATTTTTGTCTCACCCAATCCCACATTGTGAGCCGCCCCAAAAAGTTAGCAACGTTTACTTGCTGAATTGATTGTTTTTAGCATTGTACTTAATTAAAATTGATCTGACCAGCCATTTGGTCTTTACTCCTTAGAGACTAAGACTGTTAATGTGCTTCCACGATTCGGTCCACTTGCTTTTTTTTTCCCTTGTTTTTTTTTCAGAGGAGAATGCGAAAATAAATTGACTGTAAGTATTGGCCCAAAGCTTTTAATTAATACCAACAGGCAAACAGTGGACTAATATCACAACACAGTTTCAAATAGAAAAGCCATAAAACTTAATTTTGAAATCCTTGTTAATTAATTTTGAAATTGAAAGTGGTGTAAATATGGAGATTCCACTATTTTTATGACCAGCAACTATAACATGAAGGAAATTTATATATGTGTGGTTGATTATGTCCGGAAGAGGGTTTCATTTAGAAAGGTTGCTTACCCAATAAAACGAGAAGAATTTCCAAAATAACAACCAATATGAGCATGAAACCAAAAAGCACGTGCGAAGTAGTAACCGTTGTATAGTCTGGCGGGTCGTAAATGCAACCCAAAAATAGTGTCTGAAGGAAAAGAAGTTCAATGAGTTTCCAGTCAGTATTAGCATAAGTCTCTCTCATCATCAAGCGCCTGAATTGACAACCAAAAAAAATGGGAAACGAGAAGGTTATTTGCTGATTTATTTCTTAGCTGATTGTCACAATTAAAGTAATTTCTTAGACGATTCTCAAGTAATTAAGGTTTTACGAGTGACAGTTCAAATGGTGTTTCTCAAGTATATACATCAATCGGGTAGATGTTAATTATACGTAATTCAAAGATTTATATATGTAAACTTTTTTTAGAAGGATTGTTAAAATTAATATGATTGGTGAGACGGAGACAGATTTATATATATAAATTGGAGAAGGCTCTCTAATCCCACATTCATATTTGGCATCCGTGCATGTTCGAAATTGTAATTGTCATGTTTTCTACGGTATAGGAGTCAGGTGACTTGGTATGCATCGGTTATAATTCGGATAAAGCTGGTATTTTAACAAATTGATTTGTTTTTGTGCTACAAATGTAAGATAAAAATATAATAAAAATGTTTGTTCAAATTTATGTTTGGGAGAAAAAAATTTCATTTATGTAATCAACTATTGTAGAAAAATAAGACGTAAGAAAATAATAATAAAAAACTGTCGGAATTAATTGCAAATTGCATAGATAGTAAAATATTATATAATTGATGAGAAAGTAATTAATACACATAACATTTTTCATTTTGGGCTATATTGGAAGAAAAATAAAGCTAGTAGAGCATAGAATTTTTGCATCCAAAACGTTAAATGCTATACTAGATTGTTTTACATACCCTCCACTGGTTTAGGGGTAAATGAAAAATGAAAAAATATTTAATAAATTAAAATTTTCTAATCGGACCTTATCTGAACACAGCAGAGTTCAAGACTTTAAATGATGAAGTAAACAATAACTAAGAAAAAGGCCCATAAAAATCGGCCCATTAATTTGAACCATCTCAATTATGGTCCCACTTTTGTTTTATTTGTTCTATTCTCATCAGTTTCACAGTTCTAACTCATATACCCAAAATTATGGATCTACTAAAAAATCAGAAAGTTTCCAGTGATTACCGCGATTGCATTGAGTTTCCGTACAAAACTTGTCAATGGTTAAATCCGATTTTTTAAAACACCAATTCGACCGAGTTTTAGTGCAAAAATTGTCTAGGCATGTAAATTGTGTAGAAATTGGAAACCCCTGACTATTTCTGGTCTCACTCAGACTGGGCGATTTTCAAAAACCATGTTTAAAACTATTAACATTTAAAATTAGTCATCTTAATACTCCAGCACCAATTAGGAGAAAAGATAGATAATTTTATTTACCTTTTTGTATAACTCCAGCAAATTTTCAAACCAGAACACATCTTATCTGAAGCAAAGGCCAACTCTGTTCTGTTCCAGCTTACCACAAATCCACCTCTCAGCATCTTCATTATATCAACACCATCACTGTCATTCCAACGCTTGTACACCTCAAAATTGGATAGAGTGCCTCCTATATACCTACATGACTTGGGGGTGCTGCCAGCATCATTGGGATATGCTTCATAAACTCTTGAAAGGAGCGCATCGACACAATCTATAAGCTTGTACTTTGAATCTTTTACTTCTTCGGTGCAATTGAAGAAGTAGACTGATCCAAAATAATAACTACTATAATAAGGAGATATATCCTGCACAAACTCTTCAATGGTATACCAAGTATTTAAATTAGGGTATTGATCCGAAGAATATGTCTGCTTTGGTAAGCGGCAACCCCCTACTGCCAAGTCAGGATCAACAAGCCTAAGTGTCTTGTTTTCTACCGACATATCTTTTACAAGATACTTGATGGCCCCGATGTATAAGACGGTGTCATTGCCATCACACTGCAACTCATAGGCCTTCCACTTACATGTTCCAGGAAGATGATAAGGATAAGTGATGTTATGAAGCTCTCCAAATGAAGAAGAGCTGGAACATTCAAAATTGTAAAAGAGGAAGAGAAAAATGAGCAAGTTTAAGAATTTCATGCTTCTGATTTTGTTGTTGTTGGTCAGCATATGAACCAGCTGAATGAATGGCCTATATAGATGATGTATATGATGAGGAAGAATCAATCAAAATGAGGTAAAATAATTATCAATATGAGAATTTTCCTTGATGCTGATGTGCATATTATTTTAGACTACAAAAGATATTTTGGATGATCAAAGTCATTTACTAAAATCTTGATGTGACCTCTAGGGTATAATTCAAGAGAATTTTCCTTTACATTTATATGCGAAATTTGCATTAACACATAAAGAAAATCAATTTATTACGGAGTGAAGAACTATTACAGTAATAATGAACTATTACTAAGAACTAATATGCCTAATCACCAGAAAGTGTCTAAAAATGTAATAAAAACAAATGAAAACAAGCATCCAACAAACAAACTATTGAGTGATAACCAGGGCTTTGAAAATTGGAATCGGAATCAGTATAAGTTGACCGTAGAATTGAAATCGGGTGAATTAGTAGGAATCGACCGAATCGGATCAGAAACTCAGAGTTTTTATGTCAGAAGCTTGTTTTGTACAAAGAAATTAGGAAAAATTGATAAAAAATAATTCGTCCAAAATGAAGGTGCTGGACAAATAAAATTAATCGGTTTACTGGACTGCTATAAGCATAATGTTTATTCCCAGAAAATAAAGGAAAAATTAACAAAAAGAAAAGAAAATTATTAAATACAAATAAAAAAAACTAAAAAAATGAGGAGTGAAATGGAGATGTCCAATTAACATAAAAATAGATAAGAGAAGTCACATGTGGAAAAGAATAAAAAAAGAAACAAAACTTGATAGTTGTGAACAAGATTTATAAGCTTGTTCAAAAGTGCGATTATTAGTGAATGAGTCAACCTCACACTTAACCACATATTAATTCACCAGCAAAACAAAACAATTTATTGGGTTCAGATATAAAATGGTGAAGGTTATTCAAGAACTTAAAATTTCGTATAATAAAAAGTATGCACCAAGTCTATTCAAAAAATATGGTAAACATTCTTCCTACCAACTCAAGTCATTTCCAATTTCTTGGAGCACAAATATATTCCTTGAATAGAAATGCACAAGAATATTGTTTTTCACTAAAATTGTGAGAACTGGCCTGATTCAAAAAGAACTCGGTTGAATTGTTCTAATTCCACCGATTCTACCGACTTTCACCACAAAACTTGCCCACTGTGTTTCTCGGCCAATTCCGATCCGACTCGGCCGAGTCAACTAGGAATCGACGGATTTTCCGAGCCATGCTAAAAACTGGGATAAATTACAAACAAAATGCACAAGAAAATTTTATCTAATTTGGAGTCAGTAGACATTCATTCCTATTCAGCTTTTCTAGCATAATTATACATAATAGTTAAATGTGCAAACAGTAGAACACCTTGAGATTTAGCAATCACCGTTCTACAAATGACTGGATTTCGATTTGTTTACTTTTCTGAATTCAGTTTCTGATGAATTTTTTTTTTTGAAAGATTTTTGATAGGAGCTATTTCTGATGATTTAGGTAAGTGAATTAAATGTTTCAACCCCAAATTGTTTGGAAGGTGAAAATGCCAAATAGCAGGTAAAGCTTAAAAGAACTTAATCAATAAAATTTTAACTAATTTCACGTTTCATCAAAATAACTTCATATATTGTTATTTATTTACAGACAATACCAAGTAACAATATGGGCAAACCTTTTCAAAAGAAAAGAAGACAAAAAAAAAAAAGATAATGCAAAGCATGCATGTATGACTAATACCTAGAGACCTTGGCCAGAAGTAGCAACACAATAAGAAGACATTACAGGGTTTGGGGGCAATTGCAAGTTTTGCAAATTCTCCCCCAACATTTGAACAATTCTCGTCATGGAAGGTCGATCTTCCGGGGTCCATTGGATGCACCATAATGCCACAATAGCCAGTTTTTTTGCAATTTCTTCATTTCCACCCACATCAAGAACTAGACACAAGTCTTTTTCTTGAGCTACTTGTTCGTAAATCCACTCTGGGAAGTATACATCTTCACTCCGAAATCCTCCCTCTCTTAATGGGTCGATATTCTTTCTTCCACTTATCATCTCCAAAATCAACATACCAAAACTATAAACATCTGATTTGTAAGAGACTGCTCCGAAGTTTCTGGAGTACATTTCTGGAGCAAGATAACCCATTGTACCTCGAGCAGCACTTATGGTCAAGTAGCTCTGATCCTTGGGACAGAGCTTGGAGAGACCGAAATCAGAGATCTTAGGAACCAAATTATGGTCAAGCAAAATATTGTGAGGCTTGATATCAAAGTGAAGAATTCGCTGGTCACAGCCCTGGTGTAAATATTCGATACCCTCTGCAATGCCCATAGCAACTACAATCATCTCTTCCATGCTAAATTGGCGTTTTCTCCATTTTGAGGAGAATATGTACTTATCTAACGACCCATTCTCCATGAATTCATAAACAAGTGCTTGATTTGTTCCTTCAGAGCAAAATCCCAAAAGGCGAACAACATGTACATGGTGAATTCTTCCAATGGTGGCAACTTCATTTACAAATTGTTCTCCACTCGAGGCAGATCTATGTAGCATCTTAACGGCTACTGGAATTCCATTAGGCAACTCCCCTTTATAGACAGTCCCAAATGCCCCAGCACCTATTCTTTTCTTGAACCTAGTCGTTATCTTTTTTAGGTCGTCGTATGTGTACCGTGTTGAATTCATCACTCTGTAGCTTCTCAGGAAGTTTTCAATCTTTTGACGAACGGTTTTGTTTTTCTTTGACTGACGATGTATGTAGAAGACAGCAAAGCCTGCCAAAAGGAGAAGGGATATTGCGCCTGCGGATATACCTAATGAAAAATAAAAAAAAAATATTAGGATCATAAGTTTAATAGAATGTTGTTAACTCTTATCCATGAGCATGATAGCAACGTTGTTGAGGAATCATACTGGCTTTCAGCACCATATGTGAATCTGAAAAAGAAAAGGAAAAAGAAAAAGGTTTAGGTTTACATGTTAGTATCCAGGGCTAGTTAGTTTTAGTTCTTATAAACTAATTTAATATTAAATGAAGAGATTAGTTAGACTTGTGGTTAGCGGGCATCTTATAATTATTTTAACCTTAAAAAAAACAACGTAAAATTGAGATTTTCTTCCAACTGTTTGATTGAAGTTAAAAGAAGCGACTGAATGGCACAGTATGGGACTTTCATGTCAAATGGAAACATTAAAATTTTAAAACTTAAGATTGGAACAGGAGGCCAGGAGCTAGGGTCAGACATTTCATCAGTATAATTTGCACTCCAAAGTATAACAATAACATATTCCAACGGTCTCAGCCAAAATGGTCAATTTTTTTTCAATTCGAGATAGATGATTATAAACAATGTAACTCTCATATATAGTTGTCGGCATTAAAACATCAAAGTACTAAAATAAAGGTCAACTTATGAGGTCACCTCGACAGAATGATTTTTTTGTTTCAATGTCGAATTCACAGCGATGCCACCATTTCTTTTCACACATGCTGCAGTTGATCATCTCATGGTGCCAATACAGAGCAATGACTGGTCTTGCCTCGAAGTCTCTAATCATGTGTTGGAATTCAGAAGACGATGAAGGTTCATAGCACCAATTATTTGTCAAAGTATTGAGATGTAGTGGTACTTCGGGTCCAGTAAAGAAGGTGCTGTTTATAGTCTTGGTGCAGGTTGAAGGAATCTCTTCATTGTAGGTTCCAGCCCAGGCCACATAGATGAAGTGGTCTTGAGACCCGAGGCACGAGATAGGACCGGCTAAATACTCATGTTCTGAGATATAGGTGGGCATGTCTGAGCAATCAAACCATCTGAGATCTCCCGACGAAGGACTAAAGAAGAGAGAGTTGGTTACATTGGGGTGGGCAATTTGAGACCAAGAACAATTTAGGGTCCACGAGTATCTTGTTATCGCAAGCATTGAGTTTTTGTAATCTATTGCCGTCACGTTGAAGTCACCAGAATAGGGGAGGCTTAACACCGTGTTGTCGCCTGAGCAAGAGAGAATGAGGGTGTCATAGCCACAGTGAGGTGCATGGGAGTCGAGGCGGAATGGGTACCTGACTATGGGTTCATGCTTGCTGCATCTTAATGGGCGACAATCCTTCAAATTAGTTTGTTTTCCAAGCACCAGAATTGTAGAAGTGTAATAGGAGATTAAGAGTGCGATTGCAAGTATATATGTGAGTGGAGCCATGTGAGGGGAGAACAACCTAGAGAACCAAAAGGGAGACGAGAAATAGAGAATGGAGAGAACAGAGAATTGAGCAGTTGAGATTATTAAATCCAAAATTTTAATTTTGACCGTTATTGGTGACTCCAAAGAAAATTCTTTACTACATTCATCACTACCAAAGCAGTATATTCACTAAAAACCTTAATTTTTCCAAAAAAAAAAAATCCCTTCATATGAAATCAACATTTGTTGGAAATTATTCAAAGATATCATATTTTATAGAGAGCACGGTATTTCTTGAATGTCATATTCTTATAATTTTCGGCACTTTTTTTTTTGAAACCGTGATAGAGACTATCAATTTTGGCTCATTTTTATTATCTTAAAAGTTTGCCAAATATTATTATTTTCTGGACATTATTCTTAACATGAAAATACGGATCAATCTCCCAAAAAAAACTATTATACAAGTATCAATTAAAATTGCAGCATAAATTACAAAAAAAAAAATATAGAAAAAATACAACATTAAATTAAAAAAATTAGTGTCATTTTTGTAAGTATTTTAGAACTTAAGAATGAATGGATGTATTCGGTCAAAAATTGATAATTGGTCAGTCCTTAGTGGTCCCCACCATGTACATATATCTTTTGAGTGCAGAAAAGGTGAAGACGAGAAGGCCTTATCGGCAAAAGTTACAATGTTAGCCTTTAATCGTTACAACGAATACTCAGACTGAAAGAGAAATACGAAGACTCACTCGGTCTTCGGAGAGAATTTTCAGAATTAGCAGTCTATTATTTGTGATGTGACGACATTTCTTCATAAGAAAATTTTCCTTAGTCCTTACACTTTAAGCTTGTTTCAGTTGTCTGTTTGGTTTTTCTTATATAGAGTTTGATTTTACCACTTATGGCTAACTTCATACGTACAATATGTTACAAACAGTGCTGATTCTGAAAATTCTTTCTATTTCGACCCTGCTCGATTTGTAGCAAAAAAACAAAGATAAAATTAGAAATACGTCAAAAATATGGTAATATGGTATTGATCTTAAGTTCTTTAACTCTTTATGAAACAAAATATCTGCATAAATATGTCAAAAATAATAAACAACTACAGTACCAATAACTTTCATCACCTAAAAAGATTACGAAATCGGAAATTTTTTCCTTTCGACCGTTAATGGCCACCACAAAAAAAAAAAAAAATTGCTTTTGACAATCACTGCTGCCGAACCAGTAGTACTTCACATTAAAAAACTTAAATTTTCAAATTTTTTCCTGTCATATGACATAATCATTAATTTGTAGGAAATTAGTCAAAGATAATCTAATTTATAAAGAGCGCGACATTTTTTATATGTCGTAGTGTTATATTTTATTGAACATTTTCCTTTATTTACTTGAAAGTTTGTCATATATCATGTTTTTATTGTTCTTATCATGAAAATACAGATAAATCTGCCCACTAAGGAGCTAATGCCTCCTAGCCATTACCTCCTTAATTAGTGGGCCCCACCAACTTCACTGAGGAACTTGTAGACAGATAAGCTATGTCAATTTTGTGGCTTAAATATGCTGAAAATTAAATTGTCTGACTCAGACTCAGACTGTTAGTGGTGGGTATAAAATTCAATTTTTAGGAACTTTCAGTTCTGTTTGGTTTTTCTTATATAGAGAGATTTATTTTGCCACTTATAGCCAAGTTCATATATACAATATGTTACCAAGACTGCTGATTCTGAAAAGTCCTTCTAAAAATTTGAATAGAAAATTCTTTCTATTTTGACAGGACTATTAATTTGCTGGAATAGCTTTCGACCCTGCTTGATTTTAACTTTTTAAAAATACGTCAAAAATGTTGCACGGTAAATGCACGGTATTGATCTTAACTTTTTATCAAACAAAATATCTGCATAAATATGTCAAAAAATAATAAACAACTACAGTACCAATAAGGATGATCCATCGATCTGTCTCCATGCAATACGGGTCAGATGAGGTAACTTTTCATCCCTGAAAAGATTACCAAATCGGAAATTTTTTATAAAGAGCGCGGCATTTAAAACATATTCTAATAAAGAGCGCGGCATTTCTTATATGTCATATTGTTATATTTTATTGGACATTTTCCTTTATTTACTTGAAAGTTTGTTATAGATCATGATATTGTTCTTATCATGAAAATACGGATAAATCTGCCCAAAAAGCTATTATACAAATAAAAATCTAAAATGGCATTATAAATTACAAATGTAAAATTATGAAAAAAGCACAACATTAAAATGAAAACAATCAAAATTAGTGACATTTTTGTAACTTTTTTCGGACAAAAAGGATTTTACAACTGACAAATGAAGGGCTGAAATAATTTAAGGGTGCAATTAGTAAATTGATTTGTCAATCCTAAGTGGGCCCACCATGTACAATCTCAGCCACTATCCAGAACATATCTCCAAAACTCACTCAGTCCTGGTTATCTCACCCTCTACCCAGAACTTGTATCTCCAACACTCACTTAGTCTTAGTGTTAATGACTAGACTTACTCGGTCTTTTGCTTGCTCCACCATCACTCGTTAGTAATCCTTTCTCTACCAAATATCTGCTCTCATTTTCAGAAAGATTTTTAAAAATCAGCAATATATGTTTTCTTTAGAAGATGTATACCTCACATTAATTGTGATGTAATAATGACACCTCTTGCTATATGAAATTGCTCCTAAAGAAAACATAGACTACTTATGTTGAAAATTCTTTCTAAGAATTTGAATAGAAATTCTTTCCATCAGGACAGACAGTTTGCCAGGACTACTATCGACCCTTCTTGATTTGTACAAAAATAAAAAAAGACAAAATTAAACAAAATATCTGTACAATTTCTAGGGGTGTAAACGGAGCGGATAATATTAATACCAAATCCGTATCCGCCTTTCAATGAGCGGATACAGGTACGGATAGTAAATGGATATCAAAATTTAAAACCATATTTGCCTTAAACGGATACGGATATGGAGCGGATAATTTACGGATACGAATTCGAATACAAATATAGAACGGATAATTGTTGGATATTGAGTTATATGAACTTTAAGATCTAATTAATAATTAATAAAATTTAAATATGAAAATAAATGAATAATTGTAAGTTGATGGAGATATTGATATTGGAAAGATGGGATCAGATATTGATTCTATTGATATAATATATAAACAAAATAAAGAAGTAGCAACAAAAGATAGCGTGGTGTAGTGGTTTGTAGTTTGGTTGTTTAGATTCTCACCTCACATGACATGGGTTCAAATTTCCTTGAAGGCAAAATAATTTCTTTTAATTAGCGGGTCCGAAAAAATTTATTGGGTTTTCGGATAATCCGGACATCCGCTCCGTTTAGATATTACTATCCGTATCAGAATCCTCTGATCCGGATCTTATGTGGATAATTGATAATTATCCGGATCCGTATCCGTATCCGGGATGTCCGTATCCGTATAAATTTGGATTCGAATTATATGCGGATTCGGAGCGGATATCCGCCCAGATATCCATATCCGTTTACAACCCTAATAATTTCTGCATCGGTATTGATCTTGACACTTGATTAAATAAAATATTTTATAAATATGAAAAATAAAAATATCTTTCACTTCCTGCACCATCACTCGTTAGTAATCCTTTCTCTATCAAATATCTGTTCTCATTTCCAGAAAGATTTTTAAAAATCAGCAATATATGTTTTCTTTAGAAGATGTCTAGCTCACATTAATTGTGATGTAATCATGAATTAATGACACCTCTTGCTAATGAAATTTCTCCTTAGTCCTCACATTTTAAGCTTGTTTCAGTTGTCTATATAGGGTCTGCTTTTGGTACTTATAGCCAACCTCATATATCCTCTCTCTGTCTTTCAAAAATCTTAAAAAAGAAAAAGAAAAAGGAAAGAGGATATTAAAGATTAGTTATATATATCCTCTCTTCTATCCCTCACATAGAATAGTAGTTCGTGGGAGACAAAGCAGAAACTAATTATTTTTTCTTGTTACATAATGCATATATGATTAAATGTTTTTATAATGAAAATATAATTAAATGAGTAAATAAGAAAATCAATTATTGATGTTTACCCAATAACATTGCCGCAGGTGGTTCCTAGGTGTACCAAAATTTAGGATCAGTGAAGTTTTAACCGTTTTTAATAAAACTATATCACTAGATCTCAGGAAGTATGTTCCTCCTCAAAAAAATATTTTAGATTACCGAATTGGAAATTTTTTATAAAGAGCGCGGCATTTAAAACATAATCTAATTTATAAAGAGTGCGGCATTTCTTATATGTCATATTGTTATATTTTATTGGCATTTTCCTTTATTTACTTGAAAGTTTGTTATAGATCATGATATTGTTCTTATCATGAAATACGGATAAAAGACACCAGAAGTGTTAGTATTTTTATATATTTCAGAGTAATTGAGTGTTTTTACTTTGTAAAACTTCTCTTATACTCAGGAGAAAAGTTACAGAGGACTACTTTTTTATCAACTCATATCATTTTTGCTGAGATATGAATTTGGTTAAGTAAATAATATTTTAAGTCATCTAATTATTTAATATTCACAAAAAGAAACATTCGGATTTTAAATATGTACGTTCACACAAAAAGAGTGTTGTATTTATTACTGGATCAAAGACCGGTTTTTTTTTTTTTTAAGTTGGATTATGTTTACTTGATAGATTACAAATTGTGAATTTGTTGCCTCCAATTACATGGAGAGAAACCAAAAGAAAAGTCAAAGAATCTATTTAATTAAAGTTGAATAAGGAATGAGGTAATAAAAATGAGATACCAGAATCCCCAAAGTTCCCAACAGCTTGAGCCACTGGTATAGAGTGGGGCCCACCATGTAGATATATCTGCTACGTGCAGAAAAGGTTAAGGTCGAGAAGGTCTAATCGACAAAGAAACAATCTCAGCCACTATCCAGAACATATCTCCAACACTCACTCAGTCCTCGTTAACTCACCCTCTACCCAGAACTTGTATCTCCAACACTCACTTAGTCTTAGTGTTAATGACTAGACTTACTCGGTCTTTTGCTTCCTCCACCATCACTCGTTAGTAATCCTTTCTCTACCAAATATCTGCTCTCATTTTCAGAAAGATTTTTAAAAATCAGCAATATATGTTTTCTTTAGAAGATGTATACCTCACATTAATTGTGATGTAATAATGACACCTCTTGCTATATGAAATTGCTCCTAAAGAAAACATAGACTACTTATGTTGAAAATTCTTTCTAAGAATTTGAATAGAAATTTTTTCCATCATGACAGACTGTTTGCCAGCACTACTTTCGACCTTTCTTGATTTGTACAAAAATAAAAAAAAGACAAAATTAAACAAAATATCTGTACAATTTCTAGGGGTGTAAACGGAGCGGATTCGGAGCGGATAATATTAATACCAAATCCGTATCCGTCTTTCAATGAGCGGATACGGATACGGATACGGATACAGATATGGATAGTAAATGGATATCAAAATTTAAAACCATATTCGCCTTAAACGGATACGGATATGGAGCGGATAATTTACGGATACGGATTCGAATACGAAGATAGAACGAATAATTGTCGGATATTGAGTTATATGAACTTTAAGATCTAATTAATAATTAATAAAATTTAAATATGAAAATAAATGAATAATTATCAGTTGATGGAGATATTGATATTGGAAAGATGGGAGGTATAAGATATTCATTCCATTGATATAATATATAAACAAAATAAAGAAGTAGTAACAAAAGATAGTGTGGTGTAGTGGTTTGTAGTTTGGTTGCTTAGATTCTCACCTCACATGACATGGGTTCAAATCCCCTTGAAGGCAAAATAATTTCTTTTAATTAGCGGGTCCGAAAAAATTTATTGGGTTTCGGATGATCCGGATATCCGCCCCTTGAAAGTTTGTCATATATCATAATATTGTTCTTATCATGAAAATACCATTAAATCTGCCCACTAAGGAGGTAATGCCTCCTAGCCATTACCTCCTTAGTAGGCCCCACCAACTTCACTGAGGAACTTGTAGACCGATATGCTATGTTAAGAAATTTCTCCTTAGTCCTTACATTTTTAGCTTCTTTCAGCTGCCTGCTTGGTTTTTCTTATAAAGAGAGATTTATTTTGCCACTTAATAGCCAACCTCATATATATAATATGTTACCGAGACTGCTGATTCTGAAAATTCCTTCTAAAAATTTGAATAGAAAATTCTTCCTATTTTGACCGGACTATTAATTTGCTGGAATAGCTTTCGACCCTGCTTGATTTTCTGGAAAAAACAAATATAAAATAAAAAAAATAAAAAATGTTGAACGGTAAGTGCATGGTATTGATCTTAACTTTTTATCAAATAAAAATATCTGCATAAATATATCAAAAAATAAAAACAACTACAGTACCAATAAGGATGATCCATCGATCTGTCTCCATGCAATACGGGTCAGATGAGGTAACTTTTTATCCCCTGAAAAGATTACCAAATCGGAAATTTTTACTTTCGACTGTTAATGGCCACTACGAAAAAAAAGCTTTTGACAATCATCGCTGCCGAACCAGTAGTACTTCACATTAAAAAACTAAAATTTTCAGAATTTGTCTTGTCATATGACATCATCATTCATTTGTAGGAAATTATTCAAACATAATCTAATTTATAAAGAGCACCGCATTTCTTATATGTCATATTGTTATATTTTATTGGACATTTTCTTTTATTTACTTGAAAGTTTGTCGTAGATCATGATATTGTTCATATCATGAAAAAACGGATAAATCTGCCCAAAAAGCTATTATACAAAGATAAACTAAAATGGCAGCATAAATTAGAAAAGTAAAATTATGAAAAAAAGCACAACATAATAAAAAATCAAAATTAGTGACATATATTTTTGTAACTTTTTTCCGACAAAAAGGATTTTAGAACTGACAAATGAAGGGGAGCAATAATTTAAGGGTGCAATTAGTAACTTGGTAGCCCAGTAAGGAGGTAATGCCTCTTAGCCATTACCTCCTTAGTGGGACAATCCATCTGCACTGAGCCACTTGTACAAATCTACTATGTCAATTTTTGATGCTGAAAATTGATTTGTCACTCTTTAGTGGTCGCCACCTTGTACATATATCTCCGACGTGCAAAAAAGGTTAACGATGAGAAGGTCTAATGGGAAGAATATACATCACAGCTTCTATGAAGAACTTATCTCCAACACACACTCAGTCTTCGTTAACTCAGCCTTTACCGAGAACTTGTATCTGCAACAGTCAGTCAGTCCTAACGACTACTCTTCTGATAGAGAAATGCAAAGACTTACTTGATCGGTCTTTACTCTTTAGAAGCGTAACTGACTAGACTCTCTATCTTTCAAAATTCTAGCCAAATTTTAAGAAATAATGTATTTTCAAAATAATCAGTCTATGATTTCTTTAGAAGAAGTCTAGCTTGCATTAATGATGTAATAACGACATCTCTTGCTAGGAAATTTCGCCTTAGTCCTTACATTTTAAGCTTGTTTCCATTGTCTATTTGGTTTTTCTTATATAGGGTCTGGTTTTGACACTTATAGCAAACCTCATATCATCTCTCTTTTTTGAAAATCTTGAAAAACAAAAGAAAAAAGAGAAAGGTTATATGAGGTTGGTTATACTCTCTCTCTTTCCCCCTCACGTACAATACTAGTTCACATATGGGAGACGTTTTAGAAACTAATTATTTTTTTTTTCTAATGTAATGCATATATGAAGTTGGCTATAAGTGGCAAAACCAAACCCTATACAAGAAAAACCAAACAGACAATTAAATCAAGCTTAAAGTGCAAGGATTAAGGTGAAATTTTCATACCAAGAGATGTCTTTATCATATCACAATTAGTGCCAGACTTCTACTAAAGAAAACATAGACTGCTGATTGTGAATATTCTTTCTATCTTGACTGGTTGACAGGGTACTGCTTTCAACCGTGCTTGATTTGGTACAAAAATAAAGATAAAATTAAAACTACAAGCATTGACCTTTAGTTGAGGCAAAGTATTTAAGTCTTAATTAAACAATATCTGCATAAATATGCAAAAATAATAACAAGTACAGTACTCACTCTTTAGGATGATCCAGCTGTTTCCATGCATTGGATTCACCTCTTTAGCCCCTCAAACACAAATTTTTTATGATTAAAATATAATTAAATTATTAAAGAACCAAATAAAACAACAGTTGTTAAATTTTTACCCAATAAGGCAGTAACATTGCAGCAGGTGGTTTCCTAGGTGTACCAAATTTAGGACCAGAATTTAACCGTTTTTGAAATGGTTTCGCTGTTGATCTCAGCAAGAAATGGGCCTTAACAGGTCCATTAACCGTTCCAAAATTATAACAGCAGGCTTCCATAGCCCATGGGCTAATATTATTTGAAGTACGTGTCACACGACTAAGCAGCACGATTCATTCAGAAAAAAAAAAAAAACTTTACAAAGATCAAAGAGCAAGAAAAAAGCACGCGGTGCTTTACTCACAAAGTGTTCTGCCGAAATTTTTATACATATCCTCAGAAAAATAAAAAATTCCAATAATGCCCTGACATTTTTTTTATTAAAATTGCACCAACAGCCGGTTTTTCCAACAAATAATAAAAATGTACTTATAATATATACAGTGGCGGAACCAGAAATAATTGGTGGGGAGGCCGAGGGGCTCTGTATATTTTTCTGGGCCAATGGATATTAAAGGGCTCTGTATACATGGAGCTAAGTTTGGCATTAAATAACACCAAACTTAAAGAGTTATGTATATTAAATAATACCAAACTTAGCTTGGGCCACGACAGCTAAGTTTTGTCAATGGATACATGGAGCTCTGTATATTTTCTGAGCTAAGGGGGGGCCAAGGCCCAGGCTGGCCCAGGCCTTGGTTCCGCCCCTGAATATATATAATCGATAAAATATAAGGAAAATATCAACATTGGAGAAATAATTCAAAAATAAAAGTGTAATTTTTTTTTTAAATTTACACTAAATAAACTTGTAATAAAACAGTCAATAAGTATTTGAAATATATTTGAATCTTGAAAGAAATTAATTTTAGTAATTTTATGCCGTACTTAAAATATAATAATAATAATAACAGTAAAAAGTTAGCGCGCGCATCAATACAACTCATGCGTAAATTTAGATGATTTAAAAAAAAATGATACCCAAAACACTTAAAAAAGCTAAAACAAATGATACCCAATAAATGATTTGATAATATAAACAAACAAATTTTTAAATGATGTCTTAAATATTATTATACCAAAGAATGGTATTGTTATGATTGGTACATTCAATTCGACACAGCTCTATATATTCTGTAGGTTCACAGCACAAAAAATAGAAAAATGTCAAAATTAAAACAAAAACTTGTTCAATATTGACATCATCATTTTGTTGGTAAAAGCAGGACGAGTATTCTGTACGAAGTATCTTAAATCCAAAATTGCTGTAATTTATAGAAATTTATTGGCCACCCAAAAAATGTTCAGTGATTTTTTGCAATTTTTGAAATTAATAATTAGTTATCTTCAACAGGGATGGCCATGCTTACTCAGCTATAAAAGATCCTGATACATACCTGGCCTCTGTTTCTCTCTTCTGCGTGTCGTGCATTTACTGGTCAATAGAGACAGTGTGGGCCCCAAAAGAGCATGTCTTCCCTCTCCTCGTTTTGATTTAATACAGCAGTAATGTGGGCCAATAATTTTGTATAATTATGTATATCTATTTGATTGGAAGGGATAATATTTGGATGGGCTAATGTGGGCCAATAAACCTCATTTTGGGACAGTGATCCGTATTTGAATATGGGCTATTATGGGCTCGTGTGCCATTGACCTTTTCTACCAAACTGTCAGTTGCGATGGACATATTGATGATGTTACATAGGTGGATTTCATATTGGCATTTTGTCAAGAAATTCGCAGAGAGAATATTTTATTTGATTTTTTGAAACATTAATTTATAAATTTCACTGATATTTGACTGTAAGAGGCGTTTTATAAAGTTCATGTTATTTCAGAATCCAATTCTTTAATGTTAAGACTGTAAGAGGATTTTCTCTGAGGGAAAAAATGAAAGAAATTGATTATAAAATGAAAAAAAGTTGCCTTATAAAGTTATATTGCGAAGAAGGAAAATATATTTATCTTTGACGGAAGAAAAATAAGCTGCAGTATCTGTTAATCAATTTAATGTTATAATTTTGTTCCCTATATATAATTATATTTGTCCATTGTGTATTGTTATGTTAAATAACCAACTCAGGACTCGTGAATTAGGTTTTGTTTTTGTTTAGGTTACTGATCATTAAATTTTAGGCTGAACTGAAAACTAATATTTAATTGCATGACTTAACAATATTGTATCTAACAAAATTAGAGTTAATTGAAAACTAAAACCACAGTCCATTTTGTTTTTTGAGCAAGAAACAGGGGTCAGGCCCCAATTTGATTGATCGGTGAAAGTTACAAGTGTTTTGTAACTAAGATGAGATAAAAGGTACAGGCTCAATACATTTGAGCTAAAATGAAATGTTGAGAAAAAAGAAAAATGTTAATTGTGGAAGGAAGCTCGGTATGCTGGAACTGGGGGTCAAGCGCTTCGTGTTACCGCTCTTCTGCTGTACCCCCACTGATCTACCACTTCTTGTGCCAGTAACTCTTCCGGTTTGTCAATCCCTCGGAATATGCGGCTGCACCGTTCTCGCCAGATAACAAATTGTGTTATCAGTGTGATTGCCCTTTCCTGTACTGATCCTCTACCCGAATATGTCCTTTCTGTGTCTCGGCCTGCTTGCAATTTGCATTTTGACTGCCACTTGTTCATGAATTCGTATTGTGGTCGCACACTGATCAAATAAGTGCCTCACTGTCTCACAGTTGTGCCTGCACATCACGCACCAGCTTACCATGCTCCAACCCTTTTTCACCAGATTGTCTATCGTGAGAATTCTGTTGAGGTTCATCAGCCATGCAAATGTTCGCATTCTCGGTGGAACCGGTAGTTTCCATATCTGTCCCATTTTGCTTTTAATCGTAGGGCCGTGTTTTATCGCCAAGTATGCCGTTTTCACCGAGAACTGTCCAGAGCAGTGCCACTTCCATGTCGCTCCATCTCTATCACTCGTGAGCTGCAGCTGCGCCAAGTTGTGTTGGAATAGCTGAAGTTCCTCCTGCGCCTTGTCTGACAGGTTTGGTCTGAACAGGTCTCGGGTTGTTGGTGTCAGGAGTGTCTCTGCCAGGGTAATGTCGTCCTTGAGAACGAAGGTGTATAGTGTGTTCAGATTGTACTTGAGGATACCTTGTCCCCAGTCGTGTTCCCATAGTAGCACAGTCACTCCATTGCCCGGTAGCCTAAGAATAGATATGTTAGCAAATTGATACGTTCCTCTGAGTGTGTCGGTGAAGAGGTGTGATCTCGGCATTGGCTGTGTAATGTGGTTTGTGGCAATGAAAATAGTTTTCCAGAGGCTTTGCTGGGGAGAGACCCACTGCCAATACCATTTGATGAGCATGGCTTCGTTGAAGGTGCGAAGATCAAGAACACCCATTCCACCAGTTTTTTTGGAGTGCAGACCAATTCCCAGTTAGCCAAGTTCAGTTTTTTTTGTTGTGGGGATACGCCGTGCCATAGAAAGTGTCTCCGCACCTTGTCAATTTCCTTTATGATTCCTTCGGGTATTTTAAGGCAGGACATATAGTATGTTGGGAGAGAGGAGAGAACTGCATTAATGAGCACGAGGCGCCCGGCAATTGACAAGTGTCTGGCCGCCCACCCGCCAATCGGTTACTGAATTTCCCCAGTAAGGGCATGTAAGCCGATTTAGGTAGTCTTTTGTGGAGAGTGGTAGCCCAAGATAGGTAAAAGGAAGAGTGCCTAGTCTGCATCCCATTGATAAAGTTAATTGCTGTGCTAGTTCCTGTTGTGGTTCAGTGAGTATCAATTCAGATTTTTGGAAACAAACCTCGAGGCCGGATATGTTTTGGAATGCCACAAATGTGATTTTTAGCATTTGGATCTGCTGTATACTGGCTTTAGGAAAAATAATGCATCGTCTGCATAGAGCAGACATGGCCGCATGCCCCGAAATGGGAGCCGTATCGCCCCGGTTGCCGTCAGTTTGATTAACCATCTATTGATGAAGTCCATGGCTATGATGAAGAGGAAAGGCGAGAGAGCGGGTCACCTTGCGGACCCCTCGTTTGAGTGTAAGTTTCTTCCCTGCTAGGCCATTGAGATGAGTTGTGATGAGCCATTTAGAACCGAGTTTTTAATCCAGTGACACCATCTAGTTGGAAATTGTAAATGTTGAAGCACCGCGAGTATAAATTCCCAACTTACAGTGTCAAATGCTTTCCGTATGTCTGCTTTGAAAATTGCTAAAGGTAGGTTGGTTTGTCTCGCATGATGTAAGATTTGTTGTGCATAGATGTAACCCTCCGTTATTTGCCTGTTTTTCACAAATCCTGTTTGGGCATGATCTACCAAGTGCTGAATCTGATCTTGTAGTCTGTTGGATAAGATTTTCGAAAAAATCCTCTGAATTGCATGTACAAACTGATGGGGCGATAGTCAGCCGTGTGTTTGGGGATTGTCTTTTTGGGTATTAGGATTGTGAATGAGGGTGATTGGTTCTAGGGAGGTGTTGTGAGTGGTTACTGTTGTCAGAACCTTGTGTATGTCAGGTGCTATTGTATCTGAAATTTTTTTGTAAAACTCCTGTGAGTCCGTCGGGTCCCGGGCTCTTGTTGTTGGGCCATGCTGCTATGACTGCTTTAATTTCATTGAGAGAGACAGGGCTGTCTAGGTGTGAGATATCATTGTTTTGTGGGTATAGGTTGGCCCAATGGAGGGTGCATCGGTTTGGATTCCTTTCCCATTAACCCTTGTAAAAGTCGAAGAAAGCTTGGTGTTTTGTTTTCTGGTCAGAGTACATCTGCCCTTGTACTCAATTTGCTGGATGTTGTTTCTTCGTTTTTTCCCGGAAGCGATCGCATGAAAATAACTCGTGTTGTGGTCACCCTGTAACTCCCATTTTGTTTTCGCCCTTTGTTTCCAGATATCCTCTTCGAGGACTGAAAGCTTTGTGTGTCTCTGCTTGAGGAGGCATTGCACTAATTCTCTAAATCTGTTGCCGCACGGCTTTCCTTTATCTTGTCCATCCAACCCAAATATTCTCTGCAAACTGCAATTTGGGACTTGATTGTGCCCACCTTCGCTTTTGCCCAAACCTTTATTTCTTCTCAAGTGTTGCAACTTCTGATGTAGTTGAATCGGTTCTCTGCTGTTCCTTGGTGCTGCCACGCTGTGGTGACTACCTCCTCTTTTCTGAAATCGCAGCCAGCAGTTTTCAAACCTAAAAAAGTTGGATTTTCGAAATCCCGTGTGAGCCATGTATAGAATGGGCAGTGATCGGAGGAGGTGTTCGGTAAGGCCCTTTGTTTCGAGTTTGGAAATTTGGTGTTCCATTCCGGTGAGATTAGAAAACGGTCTAATCTTGCCATCGCCGGGGATTGCCTGTCATTGGTCCATGTATAGAGCCGACCCTGCAAGGATAAGTTCAAAAGCCCCAGGTCTCGTACTATGTTTGAGAATCTGTGAGTGCCCCTCCAGTCCGAGGTGGGGTTGTTGTCAGTATGGTGCAGGGTGACATTGAAGTCACCACAAAGGAGCCATGGCCCGCTCTGTGGTTTTATCTCGGTTAATTCTCGAAAAATCTCTCCTGCTGGATCTATCTGAGGGTCCATAAATTCCTGTGATCCAAAAGTTGAGGTATCGTCATTGTTTTTGAAACAGATGGATATGGAATATGTCCTTGCAATGACATCCGTTATTGTGTATTTGGCCGGTGTCCATGCTTGAGTATACCCCCCCTGGTACCACTAGCATCCAAGGTTCTGTAGTCGGTTAGTCGCAAACCACATACTTCTCTGGCTATCTGTTGGCTCATGGTCGCATTTTTGTTTCTTGTAGACATAGTATATCCGGTTTCTCCATTAAAATTGTTTGACGAATTGCAATTCTTTTCTCCCTTTCATTGATACCTCGGACATTCCAAGATATGATTTCATTGTGGTTTGTAATTCATCTAAACTGAGTTGGCAACGAGGTAAACCGAAAACTTGTGAAATCCATTAACCGATAATACATAATCATGGTGTTACAAGTGCTTGCTCCCAATACAGCAAGTTTGGGGCTAAACGCCCTTTCGTAGGGCACTGCCTATTTTCTAAACTTCTTGATCTTAACCCAAAATCCCCAATTTCAACTTCATCCATCCAAAAACAACATAACATTCTGCTCGGGTCCTACCCGATAAGGAGGGAATACATATCTTAACATAAGTAAGGTAGAAAACAACTAATTGCAAAATGCGAAGCTTGGTTGCTTATGGTGGCGCGGGTCCTTCCTTGTCCATTGCCCGACTGATCTGTAACGCCAGGTGGTCATCTATCTCAACTCCTGCTGTAAGAACGACCAATTCGGCTTGGCTGGCCGTTAACGGAGCTAGGTTCTCCAAGTATGTGAAGTCCGGTTTCTTGAACACTGATTTCTTGTAGGTTCGAGTTTTGCTTCCCGTCGGTGCACTGGTTGAACCGCGGTAGACATTTTTGAGTGTGTAGCCTTGTCGGATGCTGAGAGTAGGGACCTTTGTTTTTTTCTCTGAGTCGGTTGCTTCTACGGAAAGGGGTGTGTGGGGGGTCCTGGAAGCCTGGCGGATAGTCTTCACAGACTTGGCTGGGGGGGGGCGCTGTATGGCTAAGTTGGATAGGGGTGAGTCCATGTGAGAGTTTCGTGGTCTGGGCT
>JAJGRW010000227.1:3776783-3840980 GCA_025461045.1 Carex parvula | reverse complement strand
CAAAAGCCATGGCAGAGACGCAAACAGGGGCTAGGCTGAAAGCTCTAAGATCAGATCGTGGTGGTGAGTTTCAATCAAAAGAATTCAAGCAGTTTTGTGAGAAAGAAGGGGTGCTACAGCAGCTGACCACTCCATACACACCTGAGCAAAACGGTGTAGCTGAACGCAAGAACCGCACGGTAGTAGAACTAGCAAGAAGTATGCTGAAATCTAAAGGTATGCCGAATAGTTTTTGGGCTGAAGCAGTAGCAACAGCGGTATATGTTCTAAATCTGTCACCAACCAAGGTAGTGATGAACAAAACACCATTTGAAACATGGTTTGAAAGGAAGCCCAGTGTGGGGCATTTGCGTGTTTTTGGGTGCATTGCATACACTCTCATAAGTGCACAAAACCGAAGAAAACTGGACTCAAAATCTGAAAAGTGTGTGTTCATTGGGTATTGCATACAATCTAAAGGGTATAGGTTGTTCAATCCGGTGACAAAGAAGATTATAGTCAGTAGAAATATCATGTTTGATGAGAATGCTAGTTGGAATTGGTCTATGGAGAAAGACAACACACCAATAGCAGAAATAGAAGATGAAGAAGAAGAAGGCAGCATTGAGCAGGTGCAAAGCAGTCCAAGCTCGAGTAGCACATCACATCGGATGGTTGATCCGAATACACAAGGAAGAAAGGTACGATCCTTACAAGAATTGTATGAGGCAACTCAGGTTATGTATGTAGCAGATCCATTGTCCTATGAAGAAGCCGTAGAAAGAAAGGAATGGGTGCAAGCAATGAAAGAAGAAATGAGTTCAATTGAGCAAAACCAAACCTGGAAGTTGGTGGAATTACCAAAAGATCGCAATGCAATTGGAGTTAAATGGGTTTACAAGACTAAATTTGGTCCAGATGGCAGTGTATTAAAATACAAAGCGAGGTTAGTGGCAAAAGGATATGCACAAAAGCAAGGCATAGACTATGAAGAGACGTTCTCCCCGGTGGCAAGATTTGAAACGGTTCGGTTGTTGATTGCAATGGCTGCCCAATTGAGACAACCTATCTATCAATTTGATGTGAAGTCAGCATTCCTCAATGGTGAACTAAAAGAAGAGGTTTATGTTGAGCAACCGGAAGGGTTTGTAGTGAAGGGCAAAGAACATTGGGTGTATCGTTTGTTCAAAGAATTATATGGCTTGAAGCAGGCTCCCCGTGCATGGTACAGCAAGATTGATGCACATTTTCAGAAATTGGGATTTGAGAGAAGCAAGAATGAGCCTAATCTCTATGTCAAACGCAAAGAAAAAGGAGGTTTAATAGCGGTATGTCTCTATGTTGATGATATGATTTATTTTGGCACAGATGACACAATGGTGAAGGAGTTTAAAGAGCAAATGATGCGTGTGTTTGAGATGACCGATCTAGGAGAAATGCATTACTTTCTAGGTCTGGAGGTTGAACAAGAGAAGGGAAAAATCTTTGTGTCCCAACGCAAGTATGCAAGAGACTTGGTAGAAAAGTTCGGATTAAAAGATTGCAATCCCGTACTAATTCCAATGAATACAAATGAGAAGTTGTCAGCAATTGATGGAACCGGAGCAGCAGATGCAACTCGGTTTAGGAGTTTGGTGGGAGGTCTGTTGTACTTGACGCACACAAGACCAGACATCACACATGCAGTTGGAATGGTTGCGAGATACATGCAGAATCCAACTAAACAACACATGGGAGCAGCAAAGCGAATTCTTAGGTACATTGCAGGTACAACAAGCTATGGTCTGTGGTACAAGGGTGTTGATGAACCGTGTTTGACAGGCTACAGCGATAGTGATTGGGCAGGCAGCATAGATGATCGAAAAAGCACAACAGGTCAGGTGTTCTTCTTTGGCAACAACGTAATAAGTTGGAATTTGAAGAAACAGTCAACAGTTGCACTATCAACCGCAGAAGTTGAGTACAATGCAGTAACATCAGCAGCATGCCAAGGTGTATGGTTAAGACGCTTATTGGAAGAGTTAGATTGTGAGCAGAAAGGTGCAACAATACTCTATTGTGATAATCAGTCGACAATTGCAATTAGTAACAACCCGGTGCATCACAACAGAACAAAGCACATAGACACTCGGATCCATTTCATACGAGATATGATTGAGCAAGAGATGATAGAGTTGCAATATGTGAACACGAACCAGCAAGTTGCAGATGTGCTGACCAAATCACTCCCACGTGAGAAGTTTAACTGGTGTCGAGACATGATGAATGTGCTGGACTTTGGATTAAGGGGGGGTGTTGAAAATAATCCAAGTCAGAAATGAATACGGACCGTTTCAGATGCAGTTTTTATATTTCGGTTATTTAGAGCAGTTTTATTTTCTGTTTAGAGTTAATTAGAGTTAATTGTAAACTTGGACAGCAAGTTGTCTATTTAGACGTGCAGAAAAGTAGTCAAGTAATGGGTTGATTATAGGTTAGTTATAGCAAAGTTAGTGGGGTTAGTGGGGTGCGAAAGGATGGATATGCACCACTATAAATATGGGATCTGTTTATGTTAATTAATCAATGAAAAAAAATGGAGTTGTGAAAAGTTTCGGCTGCTGCCCTGTTTTTCTGTTTTTCCTCTTTTCCGAAAAACTCCCAACATGAATTGGTCAATATTTTGACTGCGACCTGACAACCACTAAAGAGTTTACCTTTGTAAACTGATCCAAAGCCACCTTGCCCAAGCTTTTCTCTGAAGTGGTTTGTTATTATAGCGATCTCTATGAAATCATACCGTCTAACATAAAGCATCTCATGTTTTCGCAAAAACTTCTCAACAGAGTTGATTGTAAAAGAAACTCGCTTGTACTTGTGAAGAAGAAACAGAAATATTGCTAGTGGAAGTAATGTAAGCCTTATTGCTGCAAAAAAGTTTAAAAATAGATCATGGTTAAGTGATTGAGATGGACTCGAAGAATGTGATGATAGAAATCAAACAACTATTAATTTTCTTTTTTACAAACTTGGAAATTGCAGTAGCGAAGCCAAGTACAGGTAGAAACAGCACTTGCGCTCCTTAGATCGAATATTTTGTAATTAAGTATGTGTCGAAAACTATATTTCTAACCACACCATGGCTTCGCCGGCCCCTGAAACTCAGCTACATGTACTTGTTTAATTTGGTCCTGGCTCGTTAAGTATTAATGTGTTTTGGTCCACTTGGATATTTTTTCCTTTGGTTTATTCCAACTATAATTAATTGACTATAAATTTTGGCCAAAAGCTTTTAATAATACCAACTACCAAAATTATTGGGCTTTTAATTTTGGGCCAAAAGATTTTACATGTATGGCTATGTCAGGAAGAGGGGTTTCATGTAGAAAGGTTGCTTACCTGATAAAAGGAGAAGAATGTCCAACAGGGCTACCAATATGATCATGAAACCAAGAACCAGATGTGAATTAGTGTACGTTCCATATGCTGGCGGGGAATGAATACATTGCAAAAATTGTATCTGAACGTTAAGAGCCCCACGGAGCTTGTCGTGAATGGTTGAATCGGGGTCTCTCATTTTCTCGTTGAATTTACTGCATTAACAACCAAAAAAATTTGGAAGAGAGAAGGTTACATGCTGATTTATTTCTTAGGTGATCTATCTTTTTTAAAGTAATTTGATAGGTGATTGTCAAGTACGGGTTTACTAGTGATAGTTCAAAAAGTCTGTCAAGTTTACAGAAGTCGGATAGATATTAACATACATTAAAAGAAGGTAGAAACTTCTTCCAGAAATATTGTTAATTGAAAGTTATCTGATTTTGGGGACAGAGAAAGATTTATATTAAATGGAGAAGGCTCCGTATGTCAGAATCAGGATACTCGGTAAGAATCACTTGCTCGGATCGGAAACTCCGTTTTTCCAAAATGGATTAGATTTTGTGCTAAAAGTATAAGAAAAAATATAACAATAATTTGTTTAAAATTATGCTAAGGTAAAATGGATTTCACTCAGATAATCAACTCGTTTGTTTAAAATATAAGCATACAAAAATAATCAAAAAGCCAAATGGAATTGATTACAAATTGCATAGAAAATAATGGATGAGAATGTAATATATAGAATACAAATAACATTTTTCTAACCGGACCTTAGCTGAGCAAAGCCGAATTCAAAACTTAAACCATGAAGTAAACACAAAATAAGAAAAAGGCCCACAAAAGTTCACCCATTCATTTTATTTTGTTCTATTCTCAGTTCTCACTCCTTCGTACACAAAATCATGGATCTACTGAAAAAATCAACAAGTTTGCAGTGATTTGGCAATTGAATCGAGTTTCTGTACAGAACTCATCCAGTTAATCCATTTTTTAAAACACCAATTCGACCGAGTTTTAGTGCAAAAATTGTCTAGCCATGTAAATTGTGTAGAAATTGGATGGCCCCTGATTGAATCTGGTATGACTCAGACTCGGCGATTTTCCAAACCATGCTTGAAACCATTACCATTTAAAATTAGTCATCTTAATATCTTACCATCATAGCTGCAAGGCCATTTAGGAGAAAAGATAGATACTTTTGTTTACCTTTTTGTATAACTCCAGCAATGTTGCAAAACAGAGCACCTATAATTGTCGTCCCCAGCATCTGAAGAAATGAAAATGTTCCAATCAGTAGAAACATACAACTCTGTTATGTTCCAGCTTACTACAAATCCCTGTCTCAGCATTTGCATCATATCGACACCATCACTGTCATTCCAACGCTTGTACACCTCATAATCGGCTACAGATTGTCCTGCATATTTACATGACTTGGGCATTATGCCAGCTTCATAATAGTCTTGTACAGGACTTGCAGCATACACTCTTGAATGAGGCCCATCCATACAATCTATTAGCTTGTACAATGAGTCTTCTACTTCTTCAGTACAATTGAAGAAGTAGATAATATAACCTGACCACTCATAAAAATAAGGCTGTATCTCCTGGGAAAGAGTCTGCTTTGGTAAGCGGCAACCCCCTACTGCCAAGTCAGGATCAACAAGCCTAAGTGTCTTGTTTTCCACCGACATATCTTTTACAAGATACTTGGTGGCCCCGATGTATAAGACGGTGTCATTGCCATCACACTGCAACTCATAGGCCTTCCACTTGCATATTGTTCCAGGAAGATAATAAGGATAAGTGATGTTATGAAGCTCTCCAAATGAAGAAGAGCTGGAACATTCAAAATTGTAAAAGTGGAAGAGAACAATTAGTAAGTTTAAGAATTTCATGCTTCTTATTTTTTTGTTATTGGTTAGCATATGAACCAGCTGAAGGAATGGTTTATATAGATGATGTATATGATGAGGAAGAATCAAAGTCATTTAGTAAATGCTTGATGTGACCTCTTGGGAATATTCCTTATTGTTTTTCTTTTAAATTAAAATTAACACATAAAAAAAACCAATACAACCCAACAATAAAGAAACATCAAAATTATTACAAAGCGAGGAACTATTACAGTAATATTAACTAGTACTAACTACTAATACTTAATCACCAAATCTTTTTCAGTCTAATAAAACAAAAAAGAAGAAGCATCCAACAAACAAACTATTGAGTAATAACCAAGGCTATGGAAATTGAAATCGGAATCGGAATCTGTAAGTTGACAATAAAATCGGAATCGGGTGAATTGGTAGGAACCACCTAAATCAGATTGGAAACTCAGATTTTTTTCGTCAAAAGCTTTTTTTTGTACCAAAAAAGTAGAAACAAATTGGTACAACATTAATTTATCAAAAATGGAGGTGCTGGAAAAAAATTAACGGTCTACTGGACTGGTACTTTAATGTTGATGTCTAGCAAAAGAAAAAGAATAAAAAAGAAAATATGAAAAGAAAATAAAATTAAGAAACACAAATCAAAAAACAAAAATAAGAACATAGAAATGAAGAAGAGATGACACATGAGGAAATTTTTTTAAAAAAGAAATGAATAAGAGAAGACACATGGAGAAGCCTTATAACTTTATTTATTTTTTATTGCAATCTCATTATAAGCATTTTTTTTGCTTCAAAATTATATGATTTTTTCCACAGTGCGCTAATGAGTGAATGAGTCAACCTCTCACACTTGACCACATATTATTTCACCAGCAAAACCATAAAGAGAACAATTTATTGGGTTCAGATATAAAATGATCAAGGTTCACCATGAACCAGTGGAAACTTCAGCCATTTTCAATTTCTTCGAGCACCATTATCTTCCTTGAATAATGACTTTCACCAAAATCGTGAGAATCAGCCTGACTCGAACAAAAACTCGGTTGAATAAGTCTGATTACACCGATTCTACCGAACAAAAACTCGGGCTAAATTCAGATGGCCGCCGGACGATTCCAGACCGTCTTGGCCGAGTCAACAAGGAATTGGCCGATTAACCCAGCCATGGATAACTGGGATAAATTACAAACAAAATACACATGCAAATTTTATCTAATTTAGAGTCAGTAGACTTTCAGTCCTAATCTAGCAGATACCACTCGAGTGGAGGACCACTCACTACCTAATTAATAGTTAAATGTTCAAACAGTACAACACCTTGAGATTTAGCAAAGACTGTTCTACAAACGACTGGTTTTTTATTTGTCTACTTCTTTAATTCAGTTTCAGATAATTTAGTTTATTGAATTTAAAGTCTCAACGCCAAATTTTTCGGAAGATGGAAAAGCTAAATGACAGACAAAAATAAAAAGAACTTAATCAATCAAAGTTTAACTAATTTCATGTTTCAGTAAAAGAACTTCGTACATTGTTATATATTTACAGATAATGCAAAGTAACAGTATGGGCAAAGACCCTTCCTTTTAATAGAAAACAAGATCTTGAAAATGATAATACAAAGCATACATGTATGACTAATACCTAGCTACCTTCGCCAGACGTAGCAACACATAGTGAAGAAGGCATTACAGGGTTCGAGGGCAATTGCAAATTTTGCAAATTCTCCCCCAACATTTGAACAATTCTCGTCATGGAAGGTCGATCATCCGGGCACCATTGGATGCACCATAATGCCACAATAGCCAGCTTTTTTGCAATTTCTTCATTGCCACCCACATCAAGAACTAGACACAAGTCTTTTCCTTGGGCTACTTGTTCGTAAATCCACTCTGGGAAGTATACATCTTCACTCCGAACTCTTCCCTCTCTTAATGGATCGATATTCTTTCTTCCACTTATCATCTCAAAAATCAACATACCAAAACTATAAACATCTGATTTGTAAGAGACTGCTCCGAAGTTTCTGGAGTACATTTCTGGAGCAAGATAACCCATTGTACCCCGAGCTGCACTTATGGTCAAGTAGCTCTGATCCTTGGGACAGAGCTTGGAGAGACCAAAATCGGAGATCTTTGGAACCAAATTATGGTCAAGCAAAATATTGTGAGGCTTGATATCAAAGTGAAGAATACGTTGGTCGCAGCCCTGGTGTAAATATTCGATACCCTCTGCAATGCCCGTAGCAACTACAATCATATCTTCCATGCTAAGTTGGTGATTTCTCCATCTCGTGGAGAATATGTACTTATCTAGGGACCCGTTCTCCATGAATTCATAAACAAGTGCTTGATTTGTTCCTTCAGAACAAAACCCCAAAAGGCGAACAACATGTACATGGTGAATTCTTCCAATTGTGGCTACTTCATTTACAAATTGTTCTCCGCCCCTAGCAGATCTATGTAGTATCTTAACGGCTACTGGAATTCCGTTAGGTAACTCCCCTTTATAGACTGTCCCAAATGCCCCAGCACCTATTCTTTTCTTGAACCTATTTGTTATCTTTTTTAGGTCATTGTATGTGTACCGTGTTGAATTCATCAATCGGTAGCTTCTTAGGAAGTTTTCGATCTTCTGACGAATGGTCTTCTTTTTCTTTGACTGACGACGTATGTAGAAGACAGCAAAGCCTACCAAAAGGAGAAGGGATATTGCGCCTACGGATATACCTAAGGAAAAATAAAAGAAGATTAGGATCATAAATTTAATAGAATGATGTTAACTCTTATCCATGAGCATGATAGCAAAGTTGTTGAGAAATCATACTGGCTTTCAGCACCATATGTGAATCTGAAAAAGAAAAAGAAAAAGGTTTATATGTTAGTATCCAGGGCAAGTTTTTTTTAGTTATTTTTATAAACTAAATAAATATTAAATGAAGAAACTAGTTAGACTTGTAGCTAGCAGGTACATTATGATTATAAAACCTAAAAAAAAAAAGTAAAATTGAAATTTTTTTCCAACTGTTTGGTTGAAGTTAAAAGAAACGACTGAAAGGCACAGTATGGACACTTTAATGACAAACAGAAATATTAAAATTTTAATACTTGGTGTCACACATTTCACAAGAGGCCATGAGCTAGGGTCACACATTTCACAAGTACTTGGTGTCATATAAATTTGCACTCAAAAGTATATAAATAGTTGAGATTTCCATATATAACAAATAAGATATGCCAATGGTCATAGCCAAAATTGTCAATTTTCTTCAATTCGAGATAGATGATACTATAAACATTGTAACTCTCATATATAGTCATCGGCAGAAAAGAATCAAAGTATTAGAAGAAAGGTCAATTACAAGGTCACCTCGACAGAATGATTTTTTTGTTTTGATGTCGAATTCACAGTGACGCCACCATTTCTTTTCACACATGCTGCAGTTGATCAACTCATCGTGCCAATACAGCTCAATGACTGGTCTTGCCTCGAAGTCTCTAATCATGTGTTGGAATTTGGAAAACGAAGAATCGTAATACCAATCAACTAGTGGTACATCGGGTCCAAAGAAGATGCTGTCTCTAGTCTTGCTGCAGGTGGAAGGAAGCGCTTCAACCTGTGTATCAGCCAAGGCCACATAGATGAAGTGGCCTTCAGACCCGAGGCACGAGATAGGACCGGCTAAATACTCATATTTTGAGAAATTTGTGAGCATGTCTGAGCAATCAAACCAACTGAGATCTACCGACGAAGGACTAAAGAAGAGAGAGTCGGTTACATTGGGCTGGGCAATTTGAGACCAAGAACAATTTAGGGTCCACGAGTATCTTGTTATCGCAAGCATTGAGTTTTTGTAATCTATTGCCGTCACGTTGTAGTCACCAGAATAGGGGAGGCTTAACACCGTGTTGTCGCCTGAGCAAGAGAGAATGAGGGTGTCATAGCCACAATGAGGTGCATGGGAGTCGAGGCGGAATGGGTACCTGACTATGGGTTCGTGCTTGCTGCATCTTAATGGGTGACAATCTCTCAACTTAGTTTGTTTTCCAAGCACCAGAATTGTAGAAGTGTAATAGGAGATTAAGAGTGCGACTGCAAGTATATATGTGAGTGGAGCCATGTGAGGGGAGAACAACCTAGAGAACCAAAAGGGAGACGAGAAATAGAGAATGGAGAGAACAGAGAATTGAGCAGTTGAGATTATTAAATCCAAAATTTTTATTTTGACCGTTATTGGTGACTCCAAAGAAAATTCTTTACTACATTCATCACTACCAAAGCAGTATCTTCACTAAAAACCTTAATTTTTCCAAAAAAAAAAACCCCTTCATATGAAATGAACATTTGTTGGAAATTATTCAAAGATATCATATTTTATAGAGAGCACGGTATTTCTTGAATGTCATATTCTTATAATTTTCGGCACATTTTTTTTTGAAACCCTGATAGAGACTATCAGTGTTGGCTCATTTTTATTATCTTAAAAGTTTGCCAAATATTATTATTTTCTGGACATTATTCTTAACATGAAAATACGGATCAATCTCGCAAAAAAAACTATTATACAAGTATCAATTAAAATTGCAGCATAAATTACAAAAAAAATATAGAAGAAATACAACATTTTTTTAGTGTCATTTTTGTAAGTATTTTAGAACTTAAGAATGAATGGATGTATTCGGTCAAAACTTGAGAGCCTAACAGAGGTCTTTGTCATTACTGCAAATTGATAATTGGTCACTCCTTAGTGGTCCCCACCATGTACTTATATCTTCTGAGTGCAGAAAAGGTGAAGACGAGAAGGCCTTATCGGCAAAAGTTACAATGTTAGCCTTTAATCGTTACAACGAATACTCAGACTGAAAGAGAAATACGAAGACTCACTCGGTCTTTGGAGAGAATTTTCAGAATTAGCAGTCTATTATTTGTGATGTGACGACATTTCTTCATAAGAAAATTTTCCTTAGTCCTTACACTTTAAGCTTGTTTCAGTTGTCTATTTGGTTTTTCTTTATTGAGTTTGATTTTACCACCTTTGGCTAACTTCATATATACAATATGTTACAAACAATGCTGATTCTGAAAATTCTTTCTATTTCAACGCTGCTTGATTGTAGCAAAAAAAACAAAGATAAAATTAGAAATATATCAAAAATATGGTAATATGGTATTGATCTTAAGTTCTTTAACTCTTTATGAAACAAAATATCTGCATAAATATGTCAAAAATAATAAACAACTACAGTACCAATAACTTTTCATCACCTAAAACGATTACGAAATTGGAAATTTTTTCCTTTCGACCGTTAATGGCCACCACAAAAAGAAGAAGTTGCTTTTGACAATCACTGCTGCCGAACCAGTAGTACTTCACATTAAAAAACTTAAATTTTCAAATTTTTTCCTGTCATATGACATAATCATTAATTTGTAGGAAATTATTCAAAGATAATCTAATTTATAAAGAGCGCGACATTTCTTGTATGTCATAGTGTTATATTTTATTGGACATTTTCCTTTATTTACTTGAAAGTTTGTCATATATCATGTTTTTATTGTTCTTATCATGAAAATACAGATAAATCTGCCCACTAAGGAGCTAATGCCTCCTAGCCATTACCTCCTTAATTAGTGGGCCCCACCAACTTCACTGAGGAACTTGTAGACAGATAAGCTATGTCAATTTTGAGGCTAAAAGATGCTGAAAATTAAATTGTCTGACTCAGACTCAGACTGTTAGTGGTGGGTATAACAAAGACTCAGACTGACACACAGAAAAGAATTTTCAGAACTACCGGTCTATTATTTCTTTAGAAGAAGGCTCATATTAATTGTTATGTGACGACAATTCTTGTTAAGAAATTTCTCCTTAATTGGTCCTTACATTTTTAGCTTCTTTCAGTTGTCTGTTTGGTTTTTCTTATATAGAGAGATTTATTTTGCCACTTATAGCCAACTTCATATTTGCAGGAAAAAAACGAAGACAAATTTAAAAATCCGTTAAAAATATTGCACGGTAAATGCACGGTATTGTCTTAACTTTTTATCAAACAAAATATCTGCATAAATATGTCAAAATATAATAAACAACAACAGTACCAATAAGGATGATCCATCGATCTGTCTCCATGCAATACGGGTCAGATGAGGTAACTTTTCATCCCCTGAAAAGATTAATTACCAAATCGGAAATTTTTACTTTAACTTGACCGTTAATGGCCTCCACAAAAAAAATGCTTTTGACAATCATCGCTGCCGAACCAGTAGTACTTCACATTAAAAAACTAAATTTTTCAGAATTTGTCCTGTCATATGACATCATCATTAATTTGTAGGAAATTATTCAAAGGTAATCTAATTTATAAAAAAGTGCGGCATTCCTTTTTTCCCACAAAAAGGATTTTAGAACTGACAAATGAGAAGGTGCAATAATTTAAGGGTGCAATTAGTAAATTGGTAGCCCACTATGGAGGTAATGACTCCTAGCCATTACCTCCTGAAGTGGCCCCTCCATCTGCACTGAGCCACTTGTGGGCCAATCTTGTTGGAAACTTGGCTGACTGCTGCAGCCTTTTGCTCTCTGTTTCACACAAAACTCTCTGTTTCACAAAAGGAAAATAATTGATTTTCTAAACTGCTCAAAAACAGAAACTTTTTCATTCATTTTCTATATTTTCTGCTGTTACAAACTTCATCTACTTCATACAAGATTAATATAGCTAATACAAAATCTATCTTTAGATCTCCACTACCTCCACACATTCTAAATTTAACACATATTCCTTAATTATCAATACGGATGTTTCAATTACAACTTTTGACTACTAATTTAAATAGAGAAATATGCCAACTATAGCTTCAGACAACTATTTTTAGAAAATGCTAATCACGTTAGCAACTTTGATCAATTTTTAACACTCCCCCTTGATCCAAAGTTGCCAACTCCAATTGCTGATCGGAATTGCTCAAATTTGTTACTGCCAATTCTTCTATTGGTTTATGTCATTCTTCATTTTCTGCTGCTTCTTCATAGGTTGTAGGCTCTACAACAAACAATACTTGTGTTGCTTCATACAATTCCTGCACAGATTTCATTTTTCTTATGGGTGTGTCAGTACCAAAATTACGCCTGCTATAAATTCTGACTGTTGGTGTATTAGGGTCAAGGTTTTGGCTTCTATCAGGACTATCTTGTGGTAAATCAGAATCATAACTGCTGCTGTTCAGATCTGAACTAATTGAGCTGCTTGGCTGTTGATGTACTTCATCTTCGACCCTGCTTGATTTTAACTTTTTAAAGTACGTCAAAAATGTTGCACGGTAAATGATGGGTATTGATCTTAACTTTTTATCAACCAAAATATCTGCATAAATATGTCAAAAAATAATAAACTACAGTACCAATAAGGATGATCCATCGATCTGTCTCCATGCAATACGGGTCAGATGAGGTAACTTTTCATCCCTGAAAAGATTACCAAATCGGAAATTTTTTGTAAAGAGCACGGCATTGAAAACATAATCTAATTTATAAAGAGCGCGGCATTTTTTATATGTCCTATTGTTATATTTTATTGGACATTTTCCTTTATTTACTTGAAAGTTTGTTATAGATCATGATATTGTTCTTATCATGAAAATACGGATAAATCTGCCCAAAAAGCTATTATACAAATAAAAATCTAAAATGGCATTATAAATTACAAAAGTAAAATTATGAAAAAAAGCACAACATTAAAATAAAAAAATCAAAATTAGTGACATTTTTGTAACTTTTTTCCGAGAAAAAGGATTTTAGAACTGACAAATGAAGGGGTGCAATAATTTAAGGGTGCAATTAGTAAATTGATTTGTCAATCCTAAGTGGGCCCACCATCCACATATATCTGCTACATGCAGAAAAGGTTAAGGTCGAGAAGGTATAATCGACAAAAGATACAATCTGAGCCTCTATCCAGAACATATCTCCAACACTCACTCTGTCCTCGTTATCTCACACTCTACCCAGAACTTGTATCTCCAACACTCACTTAGTCTTAGTGTTAATGACTAGCTAGACTCCTCTGATAGAGGAATGTCAAGACTTACTCGGTCTTTCGCTTCCTGCACCATCACTCATTAGTAATCCTTTCTCTATCAAATATCTGTTCTCATTTTCAGAAAGATTTTTAAAAATCAGCAATATATGTTTTCTTTAGAAGATGTCTAGCTCACATTAATTGTGATGTAATAATGAATTAATGACACCTCTTGCTAATGAAATTGGTAGCCCACTAAGGAGGTAATGCCTCTTAGCCATTACCTCCTTAGTGGGCCCATCCATCTGCACTGAGTCACTTGTGGAACGATCTACTATGTCAATTTTCAATGCTCAATTAAAGATGCTGAAATTGATTTGTCACTGAGCCACTTGTGGAACGATCTCCTTAGTGGTCCCCACCATGTACATGTATCTTCTACATGCAGAAAAGGTTAACGACGAGAAGGTCTAATGGGCAGAATATACATCAGCAGTCTATGATTTCTTTAGAAGAAGTCTAGCTTGCATTAATGATGTAATAACGACATCTCTTGCTAGGAAATTTCGCCTTAGTTCTTACATTTTAAGCTTGTTTCCATTGTCTATTTTGGTTTTCTTATATATGGTCTGGTTTTGACACTTACAGCAAACCTCATATCATCTCTTTTTTTTTTGAAAATCTTGAAAAACAAAAGAAAAAAGAGAAAGGTTATATGAGGTTGGTTATACTCTCTCTCTTTCCCCCTCACGTACAATACTAGTTCATATATGGGAGACGTTTTAGAAACTAATTATTTTTTTTCTAATATAATGCATATGTGAAGTTGGCTATCAGTGGCAAAACCAAACCCTATACAAGAAAAACCAAACAGACAATTAAAACAAGCTTAAAGTGCAAGGACAAAGAAGGAGTTTCTTACCAAGAGATGTCTTTCTCGTATCACAATTATTGCCAGACTTCTACTAAAGAAAACATTGACTGCTGGTTGTGAATATTCTTTCTTAGAATTTGTATACAAAATTCTTTCTATCTTGGCTGGTTGACAGGGTACTGCTTTCAACCCAGCTTGATTTGGAACAAAAATAAAGATAAAATTTAAACTACTAATTAAAGCATTGACCTTTAGTTGAGGCAAGGTATTTGAGTCTTCATCAAACAATATCTGCATAAATATGCAAAAATAATAAACAAGTACATTACTCACTCCTTAGGATGATCCAGCTGTTTCCATGCATTGGATTCACCTCTTTAGCCCCTGAAACACAATTTTTTTGCAAGTAAAAATATAATTAAATTAATAAGGAAAATAAAACAACAGTTGTTAAATTTTTACCCAATAAGGCAGTAACATTGCAGCAGGTGGTTTCCTAGGTGTACCAAATTTAGGACCAGAATTTAACCGTTTTTGAAACGGTTTCACTGTTGATCTCAGCAAGAAATGGACCTTACTAAAAATAAATGGGCCTTAACAGGTCCATTAACCGTTCCAAAATTATAACAGCAGGCTTCCATAGCCCATGGGCTAATATTATTTGATGTACGTGTCACATGACTAAGCAGCACGATTCATTCAGAAAAAAAAAAAAAACACTTTACAAAGATCAAAGAGCAAGAAAAAAGCATGCGGTGCTTTACTCACAAAGTGTTCTGCCGAAATTTTTATACATATCCTCAAGAAAAATAAAAAATTCCAATAATGCCCTAATATTATACTCAAAGAATGGTATTGTTATGATTGGTATATTCAATTCGACACAGCTCTATATATTCTGTAGGTTCACAGCACAAAAAATAGAAAAATGTCAAAATTAAAACAAAAACTTGTTCAATATTGACATCATCATTTTGTTGGTAAAAGCAAGACGAGTATTCTGTACGAAGTATCTTAAATCCAAAATTGCTGTAATTTATATAAATTTATTGGCCACCCAAAAAATGTTCAGTGATTTTTTGCAATTTTTGAAATTAATAATTAGTTATCTTCAACAGCGATGGCCATGCTTACTCAGCTATAAAAGATCCTGATACATACCTGGCCTCTGTTTCTCTCTTCTGCGTGTCGTGCATTTACTGGTCAATAGAGACAGTGTGGGCCCCAAAAGAGCATGTCTTCCCTCTCCTCGTTTTGATTTAATACAGCAGTAATGTGGGCCAACAATTTTGTATAATTATGTATATCTATTTGATTGGAAGGGATAATATTTGGATGGGCTAATGTGGGCCAATAAACCTCATTTTGGGACAGTGATCCGTATTTGAATATGGGCTATTATGGGCTCGTGTGCCATTGACCTTTTCTACCAAACTGTCGGTTGCGATGGACATATTGATGATGTTACATAGGTGGATTTCATATTGGCATTTTGTCAAGAAATTCGCAGAGAGAATATTTTATTTGATTTTTTGAAACATTAATTTATAAATTTCACTGATATTTGACTGTAAGAGGCTTTTTATAAAGTTCATGTTATTTCAGGATCCAATTCTTTAATGTTAAGACTGTAAGAGGATTTTCTCTGAGGGAAAAAATGAAAGAAATTGATTATAAAATGAAAAAAAGTTGCCTTATAAATTTATATTGCGAAGAAGGAAAATATATTTATCTTTGACGGAAGAAAAATAAGCTGCAATATCTGTTAATCAATTTCATGTTATAATTTTGTTCCCTATATATAATTATATTTGTCCATTGTGTATTGTTGTGTTAAATAACAAACTCAGGACTCGTGAATTAGGTTTTGTTTTTGTTTAGGTTACTGATCATTAAATTTTAGGCTGAACTGAAAACTAATATTTAATTGCATGACTTAACAATATTTGTATCTAACAAAATTAGAGTTAATTGAAAACTAAAACCACAGTCCATTTTGTGTATTGTATTTTTCGTATTTTAAATAAATGAATTTAATTGTTTATTCCGTGGTACTGCAATTCTGAAAAGAATAAATACACATATTTTTCGCACAAATATAATTTAATAAGATCCAGAAAGTGATTCCAGTCCGATCCGTAAGGACACAAGGCCCTTCTTCAAACATGGATCCTACTGGCGTCGATGCACTTGTGGACATACATGAATTTACAAACTAATGATGCAATTGATGATGAAATGAAATGAAACTCTTAGTTGTCAATCACATGATGTGGTGCGTACCCATGTTTATGGTTTTATTCTATGTGGTGGTCTTCAATAAGGATGCAACAGTGGTTTAGTTGAGGGTTAATTTTACTTTTCAATGATAATGTGAGATATATAATTAAAAATTAAGTATATTTATATTAAGCTGATTGATAACTCAACTAGGAAAAAATATTCCTTAGTTGCTTGGGATGTAGTTTGTAGAGGCAAAGATCAAGGTGGCTTAGGAGTAATAGATCTTAAATTAATGAATAAAGCTCTTTTAGCTAAATGGTGGATCAGATTTTTAGACAATTCTGTCCAAGGTAAATGGAAAGATATCCTACTTAGCAAGTATGGTCATAAAACCTCTCCTTCTGTATGTTCACCTTTTTGGAAATCTATACTCAAGGACCATGCTATTATTAATTTAGGTCTTAATAAGGAAATTGGGAATGGAAAGACAACCTCTTTCTGGTTAGATAGATGGTTCACTGAACATGCTTTACAGCATCAGTATCCTAATTTATTCTCTATTGTTACTCATAGATTTATTTCTGTTGCTGAAGTGTTTACTCCATCTTTACACATGTCTTTTCAACGACAATTAACTGGCATATATCTTACAGAATGGTTAGCTTTACACCAATGCTTCCAACACTTTACATTGTCTGATCAAATAGAAGATAAATTGATCTGGAGATGGTCTCATGATGACCATTTTACAGTTCATTCCTTTTATAAATGGTTAGAATATGGAGGCATCCCTAATCTGGAATTCACTACTATTTGGAAAGCACATATCCCTTTAAAAGTTAAAATCTTTTTATGGTTAGTAAGAAGGGATAAGATTCTTACTAAAAGTAATTTAGCTATTAAGGGGTGGCCTGGTGATACTTCTTGTGTATTTTGTGCACATGAAGAAACTGTAGACCATTTATTTGTTAATTGCTCTTACATTAGACTAATCTGGAATTGGATAGCCACTTATAATAATTTTTCATTCAATTGTGAATCTTTAGCTGATTTATGGATGCTTGATGCTGTTATTCCTTTAAAAGATAGATTGTTCGTAGAATTACTGCGGGCCACTGTTCTTTGGATCATTTGGTTAGAAAGGAATAGAGTTTGTTTTAATAGTTCTCAACCTCTCTCTGTTAAAGCAATAGGCTCTAAGATAATTTCTTTATCAACTTTCTGGTGTAAGTCTCACTCTGACAATTCTTTGCTTAAACTGAATTTAATGATTCCCTTTGATGTTAAGGACCTCCCAGATTTACTTCTGGCAGAGGAAATCAGCAGGCCAGATACAAACCAAGTCGTGGATCTATTGCTGTCTCTCAACAGGGAAGGTTCAGAGGAAATATGTACTCAGGCTTTTGGAGTTGGAAGCCTCCCAAATCAAATGTCTGGCACAGAATCGAGTGAGACAGAAGATATTAATTGGGATGAATTAGATATTACTGTGTAGCATTTTGGTTCTCTCTTAACTGTTCTTTTACTGCTGTCAGAACAGATGTATCTTTCTTTGTTGCATGTTTTACTCTATTAGACCTTGGATATTTTGGTATGTAGGGATTTAGGTTAGTGGTTCTAGAGTTCATATAGTATCTGATGTAAATAACTCTTTTGTCTGATGTTGGTACCTATTTTGGGTACCAATCAGATTCTTATGGTTTCAATATGAAATCGGTGGATAATTCCACTATTCTTAAAAAAAATATATATTAAGCTGATTGAATGATTGAAAAGCTTAAGAAAAATGTTTAGACAGTACCTCAATTGATACCATATCTGTTAATGTTGAACCGAATTGGTTCATGATTAATCACACAAATCAGGTTTAAGAAATGTTATGCACTTTGTTTCTTGAGCAAGCAATCACCACATGCTGTGTGGGGAAGGAAATGTTTCTTATGTACTCATCATTGATTATAGTGTTTTGAGGAAGAAACAAATATTAGAATGATACCAAAAAAAAAATAATAAAGAGGCACTTTAATCCTTGAGGGGAAGGAAATGCAAATGTCCATGGCAAATATACAGCTGGAAATATATCCAAAGAGCTTGCATGTTTGGAAATTATTAAAAACAGGCCGGGCCTTTTTGATTTTCGGATCCAAGGGCAGGCCCAGCTTGTGATATCTGTTTAATTTGGGAAGCAGATTGAAGAAAAACTGGAATCATATTTTTTTTTTTTTTTTGTGACAGGCACCGGCCCAATATATGACACTATGGCCATTCATGTAATTAGGTATGCTTAATGTCGTGAATCAGGGATTAGTTTCGGACATTTCATGATATTAATACGGTGAATTTTATGAATTTAATTTGTGATTCTTTATTGGACAATTCACAATTTGATCAAATGGGACCATGGCTATTGAGATTTTCTGGGACCAATTTAGGGGTCAACAAATCAAATAGACAAAAAAGATTGGCCAATTTCGTCAAATCTGGGGCATTTGTTTTGTGTCGACTCTAAATCTCAATTATTCAGTGTTTGAAAACACTACTATACACTGTTCTAGTAGAAGAAGGGCATTAATAGTGCCAAATCTTAGCCCTTCGATCAAGGGTTGAGCATATCACGACCATTCAAATCTGATTGTGCATATCAGAAAAGTGAGGGTTCATACAAAACATTTATGGACGAGTTAGACGAGCACTTGGCTCATTTTTCTAATTTCAAGTGAAGGTTGTATATAAGGCTTTAACATCTCCCATTTTTCCGTTATAGCCACTCTCCTGCGTTGTGCTGTCCGCTCTTCATAAGTCCCTTCAATTTTAAGTATAGCTATATATCTATACAATAATACCTAATAAAGTTTGAATCTTTTAGATTATAAGAAATCAATGTACTAAAATACTCTAAATTATTTAAATCTGTCTTATGATAATAATAAAGCTCCTAAGGCAGAGTTAATTATTTAATCTAGTTACACAAGATATACATAGATACTTGTAATACAACACTTGCTTATTTATGTTTTTTTGTTCAATCAAAGCAAACTAATTTCTTCTGAAATCACTGACAGCTCTATGCTACATGAATCAACTTGAGAGCATCCCACAGAGACCTCGCCTGGCGAGCCTGTTGTGAAAGGTCTCGGCGGCATCTCCAAGCTATCTGCTTCACACTGCAGCATTTCTATCACTCTGCTCATGGAGGGTCGGTTAGATGCCCTCATTTGAATGCACCACAAGGCAACCTTATATAGAATTCCTTCTATTTCTCCAAATTGTGGAACACTATTGTGCAAATTATTATTAAGTGTCTCATCTGCAAGTTTCATCTGGTCGTAGATCCATGACGGGTAATAGACTTGGCTCGAGCTCTCTGCATGATTATTGACATTTCTTCTTCCGCTCGCCATCTCCATTAGTAGCATCCCAAAACTATAAACATCTGCCTTGTATGATATCACACCAAAGGCCCTAGATATTAGCTCAGGAGCTATATACCCTATTGTACCACGTGCCGTGCTAAGTGTTACCAAGTTATATTCTCTAGAGTATAATTTGGCAAGTCCAAAGTCGGAAATATATGGGGTCAAGTCATGATCCAATAGGATATTGTGAGGCTTTATGTCGAAGTGCAATATCTGCATTTGACAACCGCGATGAAGGTAGTCTATACCTCGTGCGATGCCTAGGGCTATCTCTCTTCTTTTCTCTATTGAAAACAGATTATTACTTGAAGAGAAGATATACTTGTCAAGTGAGCCATTTGGCATATAAGGATACACCAGTGCCCGCTTTGAGCCCTCCGAGCAAAACCCAATAAGACGCACTATGTTTGCATGGTGAATCCTACCGATTGTTGCCACTTCGCTCATGAAATCATCGCCATCGCCCAATGAATTGCTCAATATTTTGACAGCAACCTGACAACCACTGAAGAGTTTACCTTTGTAAACTGATCCAAAGCCACCTTGCCCAAGCTTTTCTCTGAAGTGGTTTGTCATTATAGAGATCTCTATGAAATCATACCGTCTAACGGAAAGCATCTCATGTTTCCGCAAAAACTTTTCAATAGAGTTCATTGATAGAGATACTCGCTTGTACTTGTGAAGAAGAAACAATAATGTTGCTAGTGGAACTAATGTAAGCCGTAGTGCTGCAAAAACATTTGAAAAGGGATCATAAATATACAAATGAAATGTACTCAAAATGAGTGATGATTAAAATAGAAGGACTATATTTTTTTTGCCTTTTCTTACCAAACTTGAAATTAGCAGTAGCAAAGTCGTGTAGGTAGAAGGAGAACTTAAACAAAAAACTGTAAAAGTAATTGGAATTCAAAATAATACTAAATTAAATATGTCTATTCTAAATTTTTGTCTCACCCAATCCCACATTGTGAGCCGCCCCAAAAAGTTAGCAACGTTTACTTGCTGAATTGATTGTTTTTAGCATTGTACTTAATTAAAATTGATCTGACCAGCCATTTGGTCTTTACTCCTTAGAGACTAAGACTGTTAATGTGCTTCCACGATTCGGTCCACTTGCTTTTTTTTCCCTTGTTTTTTTTTCAGAGGAGAATGCGAAAATAAATTGACTGTAAGTATTGGCCCAAAGCTTTTAATTAATACCAACAGGCAAACAGTGGACTAATATCACAACACAGTTTCAAATAGAAAAGCCATAAAACTTAATTTTGAAATCCTTGTTAATTAATTTTGAAATTGAAAGTGGTGTAAATATGGAGATTCCACTATTTTTATGACCAGCAACTATAACATGAAGGAAATTTATATATGTGTGGTTGTGTCCGGAAGAGGGTTTCATTTAGAATGGTTGCTTACCCAATAAAACAAGAAGAATTTCCAAAATAACAACCAATATGAGCATGAAACCAAAAAGCACGTGCGAAGTAGTAACCGTTGTATAGTCTGGCGGGTCGTAAATGCAACCCAAAAATAGTGTCTGAAGGAAAAGAAGTTCAATGAGTTTCCAGTCAGTACTAGCATAAGTCTCTCTCATCATCAAGCCCCTGAATTGACAACCAAAAAAAATGGGAAATGAGAAGGTTATTTGCTGATTTATTTCTTAGCTGATTGTCACAATTAAAGTAATTTCTTAGACGATTCTCAAGTAATTAAGGTTTTACGAGTGACAGTTCAAATGGTGTTTCTCAAGTATATACATCAATCGGGTAGATGTTAATTATACGTACTTCAAAGATTTATATATGTACAACTTTTTTTAGAAGGATTGTTAAAATTAATATGATTGGTGAGACGGAGACAGATTTATATATATAAATTGGAGAAGGCTCTCTACCCACATTCATATTTTGGCATCCGTGCATGTTCGAAATTGTAATTGTCATGTTTTCTACGGTATAGGAGTCAGGTGACTCGGTATGCATCGGTTATAATTCGGATAAAGCTGGTATTTTAACAAATTGATTTGTTTTTGTGCTACAAATGTAAGATAAAAATATAATAAAAATGTTTGTTCAAATTTATGTTAGGGAGAAAAAAATTTCATTTATGTAATCAACTATTGTAGAAAAATAAGACGTAAGAAAATAATAATAAAAAACTGTCGGAATTAATTGCAAATTGCATAGATAGTAAAATATTATATAATTGATGAGAAAGTAATTAATACACATAACATTTTTCATTTTGGGCTATATTGGAAGAAAAATAAAGCTAGTAGAGCATAGAATTTTTGCATCCAAAACGTTAAATGCTATACTAGATTGTTTTACATACCCTCCACTGGTTTAGGGGTAAATGAAAAATGAAAATATATTTAATAAATTAAAATTTTCTTATCGGACCTTATCTGAACACAGCAGAGTTCAAGACTTTAAATGATGAAGTAAACAATAACTAAGAAAAAGGCCCATAAAAATCGGCCCATTAATTTAAACCATCTTAATTATGGTCCCACTTTTGTTTTATTTGTTCTATTCTCATCAGTTTGACAGTTCTAACTCATATACCCAAAATTATGGATCTACTAAAAAATCAGAAAGTTTCCAGTGATTACCGCGATTGCATTGAGTTTCTGTACAAAACTTGTCAATGGGTAAATCCGATTTTTTAAAACACCAATTCGACCGAGTTTTAGTGCAAAAATTGTCTAGGCATGTAAATTGTGTAGAAATTGGAAACCCCTGACTATTTCTGGTCTCACTCAGACTGCGCGATTTTCAAAAACCATGTTTAAAACCATTACCATTTAAAATTAGTCATCTTAATACTCCAGCACCAATTAGGAGAAAAGATAGATAGTTTTATTTACCTTTTTGTAAAACTCCAGCAAATTTGCAAAGCAGAACACATCTTATCGTCGTCCCCAAGATCTGAAGCAATGTTCCAGCTTACCACAAATCCACCTCTCAGCATCTTCATTATATCGACACCATCACTGTCATTCCAACGCTTGTACACCTCAAAATTGGATACAGTGCCTCCTACATACCTACATGACTTGGGGGTGCTGCCAGCATGATGGGAATATGCTGCATAAACTCTTGAAAGGGGCGCATCCATACAATCTATAAGCTTGTACTTTGAATCTTTTACTTCTTCGGTGCAATTGAAGAAGTAGACTGATCTAAAATAATAACTATAATAATACGGATGAATAACCTGCAGAAACTCTTCATTGTTATACCAAGTATTTAAATTAGGGTAATGATCCGAAAAATATGTCTGCTTTGGTAAGCGGCAACCTCCTACTGCCAAGTCAGGATCAACAAGCCTAAGTGTCTTGTTTTCCACCGACATATCTTTTACAAGATACTTGGTGGCCCCAATGTATAAGACGGTGTCATTGCCATCACACTGCAACTCATAGGCCTTCCACTTGCATGTTCTAGGAAGATGATACGGATAAGTGATGTTATGAAGCTCTCCAAATGAAGAAGAGCTGGAACATTCATCAAAATTGTAAAAGAGGAAGAGAAACATGAGCAAGTTCAAGAATTTCATGCTTCTGATTTTTTTGTTGTTGGTCAGCATATGAACCAGCTGAATGAATGGCCTATATAGATGATGTATATGATGAGGAAGAATCAATGAAAATGAGGTCAAATAATTATCAATCTCAGAATTTTCCTCGATGCTGATGTGCATATTATTTTAGACTACAAAAGATATTTTGGATGATCAAAGTCATTTACTAAAATCTTGATGTGACCTCTAGGGAATAGTTCTAGAGAATTTTCCTTTACTTTTATCTGCTAAATTTCCATTAACACATAAAGAAAATCAATTTATTACCAAGCGAAGAACTATTACAGTAATAATGAACTATTAGTAAGAACTAATATGCCTAATCACCAAAAATTGTCTCTAATGAAAAAGAAAAGAAAAGAAGCATCCAAAAAACAAACTATTGAGTAATAACCAAGGCTTTGAAAATTGGAATCGGAATTGGTATAAGTTAACCGCAGAACTGAAATCGGGTAAATTAGTAGGAATCGACCGAATCAGATCGGAAACTCGTATTTTATTTTGTCAGAAGCTTGTTTTGTACAAAGAAATTAGGAATAATTGATAAAAAATAATTTGTCCAAAATGAAGGTGCTGGAAAAAAATAATTAATTGGTCTACTGGACTGCTATATGCTTAATGTTTATTCCCAGAAAATAAAGGAAAAAAATAACAAAAGGAAAAGAAATTTATTAAATACCAATAAAAAAACTAAAAAATTTAATGGAGATGTCCAATTAACATTAAAATAGATAAGGGAAGTCACATGAGGAAAAGAAACAAAACTTGATAGTTATGAACAAGATTTATAAGCTTGTTCAAAAGTGCGATTATTAGTGAATGTGTCAACCTCACAGTTAACCACATATTAATTTACCAGCAAAACAAAAACAATTTATTGGGTTCAGATATAAAATGGTGAAAGTTATTAATTATGTTCTTCAAATTTAATATAGTAAAAAGTAATGCACCAAGTCTATTAAAAAAATATGTTAAACATTCTTCCTACCAACTCTAGCCATTTCCAATTTCTTGGAGCACCATTATCTTCCTTGAATAGAAATGCAACCAACAACTATTCATGATTCCATATTCCATATGGAATCAATTATACCTATTTATATAACATATTCTATGAAAGGTCACAAATTGGAAGAATTCGCACCTACCCGGAAGGACCCGATAAGAATATTGTTTTTCACTAAAATTGTGAGAACTGGCTCGATTGAAAAAAAAACTCGGTTGAACTGTTTTAATTACACTGATTCTACCAATTTTCACCACAAAACTCGCCCACCGTGTATCTCGGCCAATTCCGACCCGACTCGAGAAGAAGTCAACTAGGAATCGACCGATTTTCCGAGCCATACTAAAAACTGGGATAAATTACAAACAAAATGCACATGCAAATTTTATCTAATTTAAAGTCAGTAGACTTCCATTCCTTTTCTAGCATAATTAATACATAATAGTTAAATGTGCAAATAGTAGAACACCTTGAGATTTAGCAATGACCGTCCTACAAACGACTGGATTTCGGTTTGTCTACTTGTCTGAATTCAGTTTGTGATTATTTAGTTTTTTTTTTTTTTTTGAAAGATTCTTGATAGGTTTCTGATGATTTAGTTAAGTGAATTAAATGTTTCAACCCCGAATTGTTAGGAAGACGAAAATGCTAAATGGCAGACAAAGCTTAAAAGAACTTTATCAATCAAATTTTAACTAATTTCACTTTCCATCAAAATAACTTCATATATTATTATTCATTTACAGACAATCCCAAGTAACAATATGGGCAAAGAACCCTCCTTTTCAAAAGAAAAAGATAATACAAAGCATGCATGTATGACTAATACCTAGAGATCTTGGCCAGAAGTAGCAACGCAATAAGAAGACATTACAGGGTTTGGGGGCAATTGCAAGTTTTGCAAATTCTCCCCCAACATTTGAACAATTCTCGTCATGGAAGGTCGATCTTCCGGCATCCATTGGATGCACCATAATGCCACAATAGCCAGTTTTTTTGCAATTTCTTCATTGCCACCCACATCAAGAACTAGACACAAGTCTTTTTCTTGAGCTACTTGTTCGTAAATCCACTCCGGGAAGTATACATCTTCACTCCGAAATCCTCCCTCTCTTAATGGGTCGATATTCTTTCTTCCACTTATCATCTCAAAAATCAACATACCAAAACTATAGACATCTGATTTGTAAGAGACTGCTCCGAAGTTTCTGGAGTACATTTCTGGAGCAAGATAACCCATTGTACCCCGAGCAGCACTTATGGTCAAGTAGCTCTGATCCTTGGGACAGAGCTTGGAGAGACCGAAATCGGAGATCTTAGGAACCAAATTATGGTCAAGCAAAATGTTGTGAGGCTTGATATCAAAGTGAAGAATTCTCTGGTCACAGCCCTGGTGTAAATATTCGATACCCTCTGCAATGCCCATAGCAACTACAATCATCTCTTCCATGCTAAATTGGCGTCTCCATTTTGAGGAGAATATGTACTTATCTAGTGACCCATTCTCCATGAATTCATAAACAAGTGCTTGATTTGTTCCTTCAGAGCAAAACCCCAAAAGGCGAACAACATGTACATGGTGAATTCTTCCAATGGTGGCAACTTCATTTACAAATTGTTCTCCGCTCGAAACAGATCTATGTAGCATCTTAACTGCTACTGGAATTCCGTTAGGCAACTCCCCTTTATAGACAGTCCCAAATGCCCCAGCACCTATTCTTTTCTTGAACCTAGTCGTTATCTTTTTTAGGTCGTCGTATGTGTACCGTGTTGAATTCATCACTCTGTAGCTTCTCAGGAAGTTTTCGATCTTTTGACGAACGGTTTTGTTTTTCTTTGACTGACGATGTATGTAGAAGACAGCAAAGCCTGCCAAAAGGAGAAGGGATATTGCGCCTGCAGATATACCTAATGAAAAATAAAAAACAATATTAGGATCATAAGTTTAATAGAATGTTGTTAACTCTTATCCATGAGCAAGATAGCAAAGTTGTTGAGGAATCATACTGGCTTTCAGCACCATATGTGAATCTGAAAAAGAAAAAGAAAAAGGTTTAGGTTTATATGTTAGTATCCAGGGCAAGTTAATTTTAGTTCTTATAAACTAATTTAATATTAAATGAAGAGATTAGTTAGACTTGTGGTTAGCAGGTATATTATAATTATTTTAACCTTAAAAAAACAATGTAAAATTGAGATTTTCTTGCAACTATTTGATTGAAGTTAAAAGAAGAGACTTAATGGCACAGTATGGGGAGTTTCATGTCAAACGGAAACATTAAAATTTTAAAACTTAAGATTGAAACAGGAGGCCAGGAGCTAGGGTCAGACATTTCATCAGTATAATTTGCACTCCAAAGTATAACAATAACATATTCCAACGGTCTCAGCGAAAATGGTCAATTTTTTTCTATTCGAGATAGATGATTAGAAACATTGTAACTCTCATATATAGTCATTGGCACTAAAGAATCAAAGTACTAAAAGAAAGGTCAACTTATGAGGTCACCTCGACAGAATGATTTTTTTGTTTCAATGTCAAATTCACAGCGATGCCACCATTTCTTTTCACACATGCTGCAGTTGATCATCTCATGGTGCCAATACAGAGCAATGACTGGTCTTGCCTCGAAGTCTCTAATCATGTGTTGGAATTCAGAAGACGATGAAGGTTCGTAGAGCCAATTATTTGTCAAAGTGTTGAGATATAGTGGTACTTTGGGTCCAGTAAAGAAGGTGCTGTTTATAGTCTTGGTGCAGGTTGAAGGAATCTCTTCATTGTAGGTTCCAGCCCAGGCCACATAGATGAAGTGGTCTTGAGACCGAAGGCACGAGATAGGACCAGCTAAATACTCATATTTTGAGAAATTGGTGAGCATGTCTGAGCAATCAAACCAACTGAGATCTACCGACGAAGGACTAAAGAAGAGAGAGTCGGTTACATTGGGCTGGGCAATTTGAGACCAAGAACAATTTAGGGTCCACGAGTATCTTGTTACCGCAAGCATTGAGTTTTTGTAATCTATTGCCGTCACGTTGTAGTCACCAGAAAAGGGGAGGCTTAACACAGTGTTGTCGCCTGAGCAAGAGAGAATGAGGGTGTCATAGCCACAGTGAGGTGCATGGGAGTCGAGGCGGAATGGGTACCTGACTATGGGTCCGTGCTTGCTGCATTTTAATGGGCGACAATCTTTCAAATTAGTTTGTTTTCCAAACACCAGAATTGTAGAAGTGTAATAGGAGATTAAGAGTGCGATTGCAAGTATATATGTGAGTGGAGCCATGTGAGGGGAGAACAACCTAGAGAACCAAAGGGGAGACGAGAAATAGAGAATGGAGAGAACAGAGAATTGAGCAGTTGAGATTATTAAATCCAAAATTTTTATTTTGACCGTTATTGGTGACTCCAAAGAAAATTCATTACTACATTCATCACTACCAAAGCAGTATCTTCACTAAAAACCTTAATTTTTCCAAAAAAATAAAATCCCTTCATATGAAATCAACATTTGTTGGAAATTATTCAAAGATATCATATTTTATAGAGAGCACGGTATTTCTTGAATGTCATATTCTTATAATTTTTGGCACATTTTTTTTTGAAACCATGATAGAGACTATTTTGGCTCATTTAATTTTATTATCTTAAAAGTTTGCCAAATATTATTATTTTCTGGACATTATTCTTAACATGAAAATACGGATCAATCTCCCAAAAAAAACTATTATGCAAGTATCAATTAAAATTGCAGCATAAATTACAAAAAAGAAATATAGAGAAAATACAACATTAAATTAAAAAAATTAGTGTCATTTTTGTAAGTATTTTAGAACTTAAGAATGAATGGATGTATTCGGTCAAAAATCGAGAGCCTAACAGAGGTCTTTGTCATTACTACAAAATAATTGGTCACTCCTTAGTGGTCCCCACCATGTACATATATCTTCTGAGTGCAGAAAAGGTGAAGACGAGAAGGCCTTATCGTTACAATGTTAGCCTTTAATCGTTACAACGAAGACTTAGACTAAAAGAGAAATGCGAAGACTCACTCGGTCTTCGGAGGGAATTTTCAGAATTAGCAGTCCATTATTTGTGATGTGACGACATTTCTTCGTGAGAAAAATTATATTAATCAGAAGAGATGGCATGCTTCATGACTGAATACTTTTAGTATACACAAGGGAAGTTTGCATATGGTGCCATTCAGTGAGAAGAATTCCAGTCAATTGCCTATTAAATTGTAAGGTATTAGAGAATTGACTGGAATTTAATAGGCAATTGACTGGAATTCTTCTCACTGAATGGCACCATATGCAAACTTCCCTTGTGTATACTAAAAGTATTCAGTCATGAAGCATGCCATCTCTTCTGATTAATATAATTTTATTTTTCTATACCTCGTTAATTACAAAATTAAAAACTAAAAACTGTAAAATTGGACTGCATATATTATTTATATTAATGATTAATTTTTTATCATAATTTTTAGGTTTTGTTTATTATTACATATTAAGGAGTATATACATAGTATAAAATTCCGATGCCATTGGCAGATGAAAAATTAGTCTTTGATCTACTAATTAAGATAATGTTATTTGTGTGAAAGATTACATATTTAAAATCCAACTAGAATTTTTTTTAATATTTAGAGCAAAAAAATTTAATTTTAAAAATTCTGATTCGACCACATAAATATATGGATAAACAAAAAATTTAGTTTTTCTCTTCTCAATTTCTCTCTGATCCGACCGACCACGAGCAGATTTACATTGAAGCAATGGGGTCAATTAACTCACATTTAATTAAATTGATTTTGTATTTTTGTATGATTTTATATATAATTTAGAATAAAATGTCGTGATATTATAAAATTTACTCTCATAGTCTGAAAGTCTGACTCCGCCTTTGAATCCAACGAATAAACTAAATTCTGAATGGGACTTTAATTACCCATCTTTATTTCTCTAAAATAGTTGGCTGTGGATGTCAAATTAATTTTAGTCTCTCTGTTGTTGTTTTTTTTCTAAAAGTATCCTCCACGCACAAGTTTGACCCTTGGAGGCTTGGATACATAAGTTCAAACTTTTTTAGTAATATAAAGCAGATCTCGAGGTGCATGAAACCTACCTGTTTATTTTATTTATTTATTATTTCTTGAAAAGAACTTTTTTAGTTTATTAAGATTCGTCCTTATCCAAACCTATTAATGTCACACCCCGAGACAACCCGCTACGTATTAATACGTAAAGCGTATACACATCACATACATTATCAATAAGTTCCACAAATGCCACATTAAATATTATAAACAATAGTCTTACAACAATAATCAAAGAGGTTCAACAGCGGTCACGATAGACATGATTAGGAATACGGTAACAACCATGTCTATTCAAGTGTACCAATTTAGTGGAAATTAAACAAAACAAAACAATAAGTGGCATTAAATCATAAACATGAATCCTTTCGCTTGCTTTTACTCACGACCTTGTTTGGGCGCCTCTTCCTCATTACCTGGAACCCACATAACAGTGGAACGGGTGAGAGATTCGAACATTCTCTCAGTGCGGGATTCAGTTCCAGTCCCGGAGTTTGTAAAATTAACTTAATTATCAAAAGCATGAAAATGAAATAAATAATAAATGCTCATGTGTTTCTAATTCCATGTAATCCTATGGTCATAAACACTTTTATTTTCTCTCAAGTTTCCGTTAGTTCATTTATCTTATCATTCCAATGGGAAGTCCAACCAACATTGGAATACCGCCAACCCACTGGGAAGTCCAACCAACAATGGGAGGCCGCCAACTCACTGGGAAGTCCAACCAACAGTGAGAGGCTGTCTCACTAGACGGGGAATCCACCCTACGCTAGGTCTTGACCCGTGACGGGAAGTCCAACCGACGCCACGTTAACGAGGGTTCCAGTCGAATACTGGACCCAATGTATACATCCCGATATACGAACATATCGGCTCCTGTTCACTTTAGTTATCCTTTCATATCACGTATATTTACTCATCACAACACATCATATAAGTTCGTTGATCAAACGAATAATCCTATCATAATATTCTCTAACAAAGTCAAACGGTCGTTCGATTTCAACATGCACAATTCAACTATGCAAAAATAAATACAAACAAAACGATAAGTAATAATGTTACAAAGTCCAGGAAACCCGCACCTGATATTTGAGTAATTCCTTGATCGTCTCTTACGTCGTTATTATCCTTAAAAGTCGAACCTAAAACATAAGCATACCTTTAATTAATAATGTTTGAACTTACTGATTCTCGTTTCCTAAAACCCTTAATACTATATATCATTTATTCTATTTTACTATTCAGGCAACTATGACAATTTAAATTCGGCTTAAAATAATTTGGTTTCTATTCTCTTTTTAGTATTAGAGAATTAAAGAAATATAATAAATAATTAAATAGGGATAAAAAATATATAAACAAAATAGATGATTTTGCTTCTGTTAACTTAATCTTTATCATAACCGAGAATTTTAGTTTTATTCCAATAAACAGAACGGATATGAAATTATTAAAAATACTAATAACAACAATTAGTGAGTTTAATCAATTTCTATTTGGAGTTATCAAATACAAAAGTATACATCATATTCTGATTTTGAAATCAGATCTTGACTACTTTAGGAAAAGAAAACGTTGAAACAAATTATATGTCAAATTATATGATTGAAATTGAATAAATACAAAAGAAAGTTAAGAGAATAGTTTCAGATTATAATATCTTTGAAGAAACTAAATTTTCATATTTTAATTAAGGAATACTTATTCATAAATTAATACAATCTAAGAACGATATTGATTCTATCAATAATATCTAATTTATCTTCTCCTAATCTATTCAATTTATATGCAAAAGAATAATATAATATTTAATTACCTTGATGCAGAATTCCTTGATGCAGAATTTTTAACACAAAGGAGAGGGATTTGAGGGTTTCCTTCGGTGGTTGTGTAGAAAAGAACGAAAGAGATCAGATGTGTCAGAGATAGGGTTTAATCAAATACAATCTGTGGTGCGGTTTGAGTAAATAAATAAAAAAAGGAATCGGTGATTAAATAGAAGAAGTGGGGCAGCGGAATTTAAATTGGAGGGACGCTTGATTTGAACTGGAGTGGAGACGGTTATCAAGAGGTTAGTTATTTTGGTAGAGGGTGAAATATGGGCTGCTGAAATTTAATTGGACTGAGGTCTCTTTTGGTATGGAAATCAATTTCATTTATATCATGGCCTACTAACTAAGTTAATTAAAACTGAATAAATTAGAATGTTTCTCACGTCTATTCTCTCAATCTATGCGGCGTTACAATTAATTAATTACAATGCCTACTCGATGCATTGAGCAATAAGAGAAAAACAAGTAATTAATTAATTTAATATTGATAACTTGAAGTTCATCAAGAAATGTCACGTTAGTCTGTGGAGCACAATACGGACCGCTGTTCCCCACCATGTACAGTTGAATTCAAATCCTCTGAGATACCTCAAATTTTGAGTTGGATCTGTGGAAAATCCGAATTTTTATATTCTTTCTGCATGAATCTCAAAGCATAATAATACTGGCCCTCTGCTTTTCGAATAGCCCGATTTTAGATAAACTGAAAATTTAAAATATCTCACAGAATGCAGACTCATTGTAACAGTCGGTAAATTTTCATATTATTTTTATATTGGACTTTATTATAATATTACAAAATTATAAGGTTTAAATAGCAAAATGCAAAATTTATAAAAATAAAACAGCCAACATGGCCTCTCTTGCCACGTGGCTCATTGCATGAAAACCACCTCTCATTTTTTTACCACCGTTTAAAATTCTCTTTATAAAGGGGTCATTCTCTCTTTAATTGATTAGAATAAAAAAAAAAGGTGAAACATGAAAACTGAAACCGAAAGAGATAAGAGAAAATGAAAAGAAATAGTTTGGTAATGATTAAGATTTGATTTCATGTCCGATTAGAATTCCGACTACGTCGCGTTGATTCTGAACTGTTGATTGCAATCTGATTTGGATTTCTGGATTGATCGCTATCAGGTAACCGGACTTCTCTATAATCTGTGTTTTCGTTTTGGTTGGTTGAATTGGATATTTGAATTGGATATTGGATTATGCGGCATATTTTAACGGGATAGCGGGTCTGAGGTTCGAATTTGATTGTGAACTGATGAGAATGTGTTCTGAGAATGTGGGAATGGTCTGTGAGAGACATTCCAAATACTGTGTGACTTGTTTTACTGAAAACCTAGACCGTCGTGCTATCGCCGGTTAAATATGCATGCATAATTTGATTTGAATTTGTGTGGATTAATCCAGTCTGTTTGAATGGTTGTTTAATTAAGCCAATTATAGAGAAGCTGCGTCGTTAAATAACCGGTTACTGAGCTTTGTAGCTTATTCCGTTTTGTTTCTTTGTGTTTTTGTTTGCGACGTAGGTTGACGGGACGAAGGATGGATGCGAGGGTGCCTCTCTTGTCGCGATCCCCGGCCCAACGGCGGGGTCGTGACACTCATGCATATGTTATTGCTCGGAGAACTCACCTTTTCCTTAATATTATTTTATTCTATATTTCGTGATTTTCATGGCTATATATTGTGCTACTTTGTTAACGTTAATTATGCTTTACACGCCAAATCATTGTAGAAGGGATTTCAAGCTCGAATATGGTGTCAAAATTATGCTACTTTGTTTTTCGCTAAAAGCGTTATTGTGGTCCTTAAATAGACTATACAGTAAAACTAGTGTTTATTTCTGATTTGCCACACAAAGCTTGTCTCATATTGGGTCTGGTTATATATATCCTCTCTTCTATCCCTCACATAGAATTGTAGTTCGTGGGAGACATTTGAGAAAATTCTTTCTAATAATTTGAATAGAAATTCTTTCCATCATGACAGACTGTTGCCAGGACTACTTTCGACCCTTCTTGATTTGTACAAAATAAAAAAAAAGACAAAATTAAACAAAATATCTGTATAATATCTGCATCGGTATTGATCTTGACTCTTGATTAAATAAAATATCTTTATAAATATGCAAAATAAAAAAAAAAATAAACAACTACAGTACCAGTTAGGATGATCCATCTATCTCGATGCACTCAATTCACCTCCTTTGCCCAGGACACACTCAAATGTTTTTATAATGAAAATATAATTAAATGAGTAAATAGGAACATCAACTAATTGTTGATGTTTACCCAATAACATTGCCGCAGGTGGTTCCTGGTGAACCGAATTTAGGATCAGAGAAGTTTTAATCGTTTTTAATAAAACTATATCACTATTGATCTCAGCAAGTATGTAATTCCTCCTCAAAAAAATATTTTAGTATATATATATCTAATAGTACACTACTGAGAGAGATGTTATGAATCAGAATACAAAGACTACATATTGGGCCTTTTAATATCTTACCAATAGTACATACTGAACCTTAATTTCTCTAACCAATGCCACATAAATATTGGGCTGTAATTTCTAACCAAGACTACATATTGGGCCTTAATTTATGGGCTAGAAAATGGTCTTCAGTTGTCTTATAAAAGTAAATTTGTAATCGTCTAATTAACATCTGAACTATTATTTTCCTTACATTTGATAACATCTTGGGCCCATAATTTATTACCAATATCAGATATTGGACCTTAATTTCTTACCAATGCCAGATATTGTGCTGTAATTTCTTACCAATAATACATATTGGGCCTTAATTTCTTGATTGAAAATGGTCTCCTGTTGTGTCTTTTTACGCTGGGATTGGTGTGATTGGAGAGTATAGATTGGAAAAGCATATTATTACAATCTATAAACAAAAGCATATTATTGCACAAGATGGATATTTTTATTACTATATATATAGAATTTTATGTAGTTTTCAAATCAATAGCTTCCAATAGATAAGTATGTTCGTAATTGGCTGTTGTTAATTGGACTTTGTTCTGTGTAAGTAGATTATATCATGGTAGGTACCTCATTTGTTGCCTAGGAAATTTGTGCCTCATCCATTTTATCTTGTTTGGTTTAGACACAAATTATTTAATAAGGGGTTTAGACCTTAGTTATTCTAGGATAAGTATCCTCTCCAATATGTGTAAAAGATTCCTTCACTTTACAGTTTGAGATTTACTCTCAGTTGCTTTGAGATTCGAGCTAGCGCAGGGGCAGTATTATTAGGCTTTGAAATTCGTGCAAAGTTAAAAAGAACGGTCTGGATCCACTAATTCTAAAATATTCCCTTTTACGGTACCGGGGAGGATGTGAATTCAGTTATTCTATACATAAAAGGAGCATTATGTAGGCTGATCTAATTTGACGAAAGTCTAAAGTGGTGTTGATCTAACGGGTCTAAATTAATCCACCACTCCAGGTTTCTTAATTTTGTATTATGTCATGAACCCATTTCGGTAATTGTACGTTTGAATCGTGCAAGGATTAATACAAGGACAAAGAAAATGGAATAAGTAAACGAGAATAGAGAGAAATAATGTTTTTCATATTAATGTAAAAATAGTGTTAATGTGGTGCTATTCAGATCAATAAAAATGTCGTTTGGATTGTACATTTAGAATAATGAATAGCTGTAACTGAGAAATAATAGTGTTAATGTGGTGCTAATGAAATAAAGATGAAAGAAATGAAACAAATTACCACGATGTGGAGATGAAAGAAGCAATGTCAATTTTGTCAGATCGGGACTTTGTTGACGGAAATCCGAAAAAGAAATGCTTTTCTCTCTCTTCACACACGAGAATAGTAGTTATTCCAATATTTACAAGGAATACAAAATTAACGCCGTACTAGTTATTCCAAATAGCAAAAAGTATTGTTTGGATATTCATAATTATTTTGAATAGTAACTATTCTCGAATTAGCTACTATTCTCATTAATCCAAACATACTACAAATTATACTCCCCTCCCTCATCTTTATGCCTCAACTGAGTATAAATAATTAGACAGATATAAATCAAAATAAAACAAGGGCATTTCTGACCTGGAACTAAATTTAACCTAAATTCCCGAAAAAGAATTAAATAAATTATAGTGTCCCAAAAGGACAGATATCATAAAATTATACCAAATATAAGATGTATACAAATACAAGCCCAGACAAAAGCAGAAAAGCTATGCCATATTAAAATAGTATGATTTTGCAACACCCAGTCAAAAAGGTACTGCTAGCTACAGTTCCTTTTTATTTTTTATTTTTGGGTGCTGCCTGAACATTGTCCACTCAACAAGAAAATTCAAAATTAGCATCTGAATAATTTTGTTCTAACCAATCCATTTGGCCAAGATTGTTTCATTATTAGATATGTATTAAATATTTTGTGAAGAATTTAGAAGTTGGAAATTTTGAGGTTCTTCCGGTGCATAAAAAAAAATTATCTTTCTCATTTCAGACAAAATATTTACTAAATTTCTAAAAATAAAAAATTCTGCACCAGGCCACCTGCACCAACCAAATTGAATAGTGGTAAAAATAAAACATAGATATATAATTTTCTTAAGTAGTGATCATTTCATTGAAAAAGGTACCATTGACGGTACATTGAAGTCCCTTTCGTACCTTTTTGAACACTTGATGGAGTTTACTATGGGGCCCATTGAACAGCATTGCCATGTCTGATGTCTCCACAAATCCACTTCTAATTTTGATCCAACTTTTCCAGACAAAAAACTTTTAGAAGATTTGGCGGGAGAGCAGATTTAGTTGTCTCTGACTTCATCTCAGCCGTTGGATTGAATTCAGGCGGTTGAGATTGTGTTGCATCACTTGCACAGCTCTGCAGTAGGCCAATAGTGCTAGCTATGCTTAATTGCCAATATCATTATTCATGCAACTTAACTGTAAGCAACAATAAATGAGCCGAACTGAGTCGAGTTAAGTAAAGCTTGAACTCGGATCGTATCAGAACGAACTGAGCTTAATTTTAGCCGAGCTGGTTCGTTAATAGCTCGTTCGTGTCTGAGCTGCCCAATAACTATGAGCGGGAACAAAAAGGAAAGTGAAGGCTAATTATGAAAAAATGCTCTTTTGTCTTTATAGACTTGTATAATATTCTTTGACTTGTTGGGCTAATGCTTATGGGGAGGTGTAGGCTTAAATCTAAGTATGTTTTTTTGTTTTTTGTTTTACCTACCACATGATTGCTAAAACTTATATTTTGTTCATTTCTCTAGCTGAGATAGCTATTTAATTATGAAGGCTCAGCTAATGGATAATTCTCCTTAAGATACTCTTTTCGATTAGCCTTCCTATTTTAAATTTAGGTGGGCTAATTTTGGGCCAGAATACAAGATAGTGACCCGGATATGGGCCTTTTAGGCCTTTGACATTCTTTTTCAAACTGTCCATTGCGATGAACACATGGATGATATTTGATTAATTGATTGTAACCTTTGAATTTCGGTGTTCTTTTTCGATTCAAATGTATGAGAGCAAAATAACACTGGGTTTCTGGAGAGGAATAGTAGGCAAACTGAACAACTTTTGTCTTCACTGGTAGGCAAGCACTATTTTTTCTGAATAAAAGTGGGTAACCCACCGATTTCTATTAGAAACCATAAGTTTGATGGATTGGTACCAAGCTGGTACCAACACATCTATAGTTTTACAATGACCAACTAAAAACCGTAAAACAAGAAGCCTCTAATCTAGCAACTACTGACCCTAAAATGAACTTGCTAAGCAAAACTTACAACCAGCAGCTACTAGAATCCATTAAACCTAAACATAACATTTACAAAACAGAAACATAGAACACAACTGACAAAAACATGCAATTAAGCAATAAAGTCCACAAAAGTTCTAACAACTAGAAACTATTCCTTAAGCCATATTCTGTTAAACTATTCCTTAATACAGGCACCGGCCCAATATATGACACTATGGCCATTCATGTAATTAGGTATGTTTAATGTCGTGAATCAGGGATTAGTGTGGGATATTTCATGATATTAATACGGGGAATTTTATGAATTTGATTTGTGATTCTTTATTGGACAATTCACAATTTGATCAAATGGGACGATGGCTATTGAGATTTTCTGGGACCAATTTAGGGGTCAATAAATCAAATATATAGACAAAAAAGATTGGCCAATTTCGTCAAATCTGGGGCATTTGTTTTGTGTTGACTCTAAATCTCAATTATTCAGTCTTTGAAAACACTACTATACACTGTTCTAGTAGAAGAAGGGAATTAATAGTGCCAAATCTTAGCCCTTCGATCAAGGGTTGAGAATATCACGACCATTCAAATCTGATTGTGCATATCAGAAAAGCGAGGGTTCATGCAAAAAAAAATATTTGATTCATTATATGTCCTGCAAAAAAAATACATTTATGGACGAGTTAGACGAGCACTTGGCTCATTCTTCTAATTTCAAGTGAAGGTTGTATAAAGGCTTTAACATCTCTCATTTTTCAGTTATAGCCACTCTCCTGCGTTGTGCTGTCCGCTCTTCATAAGTCCCTTCAATTTTAAGTATAGCTATATATCTATACAATAATACCTAATAAAGTTTGAATATTTTAGATTATAAGAAATCAATGTATTAAAATACTCTAAATTATTTAAATCTATCTTATGATAATAATAAAGCTCCTAAGGCAGAGTTAATTATTTAATCTAGTTACACAAGATATACATAGATACTTGTAATACAACACTTGCTTATTTATGTTTTTTGTTCAATCAAAGCAAACTAATTTCTTCTGAAATCGCTGACAGCTCTATGCTACATGAATCAACTTGACAGCATCCCACAGAGGCCTCGTCTGGCGAGCCTGTCGTGAAAGGTCTCGGCGGCATCTCCAAGCTATCTGCTTCACACTGCAGCATTTCTATCACTCTGCTCATGGAGGGTCGGTTAGATGCCCTCATTTGAATGCACCACAAGGCAACCTTATATAGAATTCCTTCTATTTCTCCAAATTGTGCAACACTATTGTGCAAATTATTATTAAGTGTCTCATCTGCAAGTTTCATCTGGTCGTAGATCCATGACGGGTAATAGACCTGGCTTGAGCTCTCTGCATGATTATTGACATTTCTTCTTCCGCTCGCCATCTCCATTAGTAGCATCCCAAAACTATAAACATCTGCCTTGTATGATATCACACCAAAGGCCCTAGATATTAGCTCAGGAGCTATATATCCTATTGTACCACGTGCCGTGCTAAGTGTTACCAAGTTATATTCTCTAGAGTATAATTTGGCAAGTCCGAAGTCGGAAATATATGGGGTCAAGTCATGATCCAATAGGATATTGTGAGGCTTTATGTCGAAGTGCAATATCTGCATTTGACAACCGCGATGAAGGTAGTCTATACCTCGTGCGATGCCTAGGGCTATCTCTCTTCTTTTCTCTATTGAGAACAGATTATTACTTGAAGAGAAGATATACTTGTCAAGTGAGCCATTTGGCATATAAGGATACACCAGTGCCCGCTTTGAGCCCTCCGAGCAAAACCCAATAAGACGCACTATGTTTGCATGGTGAATCCTACCGATTGTTGCCACTTCGCTCATGAAATCATCGCCATCGCCCAATGAATTGCTCAATATTTTGACAGCAACCTGACAACCACTAAAGAGTTTACCTTTGTAAACTGATCCAAAGCCACCTTGCCCAAGCTTTTCTCTGAAGTGGTTTGTCATTATAGAGATCTCTATGAAATCATACCGTCTAACGGAAAGCATCTCATGTTTCCGCAAAAACTTTTCAATAGAGTTCATTGATAGAGATACTCGCTTGTACTTGTGAAGAAGAAACAATAATGTTGCTAGTGGAACTAATGTAAGCCGTAGTGCTGCAAAAACATTTGAAAAGGGATCATAAATATACAAATGAAATGTACTCAAAATGAGTGATGATTAAAATAGAAGGACTATTTTTTTTTGCCTTTTCTTACCAAACTTGAAATTAGCAGTAGCAAAGTCGTGTAGGCAGAAGGAGAACTTAAACAAAAAACTTTAAAAGTATTTGGAATTCAAAATAATACTAAATTAATTATGTCTAATTCTAAATTTTTGTCTCACCCATTCCCACATTATGAGCCGCCGAAAAAGTTAGCAACGGTTACTTGCTGAATTGATTGTTTTGAATTAAAATTGATCTGACCAGCCATTTGGTCTTTACTCCCTAGAGGCTAAGACTGTTAATGTGCTTCCACGATTCGGTCCACTTGATTTTTTTTCCCGTGTTTTTTTTTTCAGAGGAGATTGCGAAAATAAATTGACTGTAAGTATTGGCCCAAAGCTTTTAATGAATACCAACTACCAAACAGTGGACTAATATCACAACACAGTTTCAAATAGAAAAGCCATAAAACTTAATTTTGAAATCCTTGTTAATTAATTTTGAAAATGGAAGTGGTGTAAATATGGAGATTCCACTATTTTTATGACCAGCAACTATAACATAAAGGAAATTTATATAACATGTGTGGTTATGTCTGGAAGAGGGTTTCATTTAGAAAGGATGCTTACCCAATAAAACGAGAAGAATTTCCAAAATAACAACCAATATGAGCATGAAGCCAAAAAGCACGTGAGAAGAATTGACTGTAGTGTACGCTCCAAAATCTTGCGGTTTGTAAAGGCAAGACAAAAATTCTGTCTGAAGGAAAACAAGTGCATAGAGTTTCCAGCCAGTACTAACATAAGTCACTCTCATCATCAGGACACTGAATTGACAATAAAAAAAAAATTGGAAATGAGAAGGTTATTTGCTGATTTATTTCTTAGCTGATTGTCAAAATTAAAGTAATTTCTTAGATGATTATCAAGTAATTAAAGTTTTACGAGTGACAGTTCAAATGGTGTTTCTGAAGTATATACATCAATCGGGTAGATGTTAAGTATACGTACCTTAAAGATTTATATATAAACTTTTTTTTAGAAGGATTGTTAAAATTAATATGATTGGTGAGATGGAGACATATATATATATATATATATATATATAATTGATGTTCGAATAACTCATAATTAATCGAAATTGTAATTGTCATGTTGTCTACGGTATAGGAATCAGGTGACTTGGTATGCATCGGTTATAATTTGGATTAAAAACTGGTATTTTAACAAATTGATTTGTTTTTTTGCTACAAATGTAAGATAAAAATATAATAAAAAAGTTGTTCAAATTTATGTTAGGGAGAAAAGAATTTCATTTATGTAATCAACTATTGTAGAAAAATACAGACGTAAGAAAATAATAATAAAAAACTGTCAGAATTAATTGCAAATTGCATAGATAGTAAAATATTATATAATTGATGAGAAAGTAATTAATACACATAACATTTTTCATTTTGGGCTATATTGGAAGAAAAATAAAGCTTGTAGAGCATAGAATTTTTGCATCCAAAACGTTAAATGCTATACTAGATTGTTTTACATACCCTCACACTGGTTTAGGGGTAAATGAAAAATGAAAATATATTTAATAAATTAAATTTTTCTAATCGGACCTTACCTGAACACAGCAGAGTTCAAGACTTAAATGATGAAGTACACAATAACTAAGAAAAAGGCCCATAAAAATCGGCCCATTAATTTGAACCATCTCATTTATGGTCCCACTTTTGTTTTATTTGTTCTATTCTCATCAGTTTCACAGTTCTAATTACTCATATACCCAAAATTATGGATCTACTAAAAAATAAGAAAGTTTCCAGTGATTACAGCGATTGCATTGAGTTTCCATACAAAACTTGTCAATGGTTAAATCCGATTTTTTAAGACACCAATTCGACCGAGTTTTAGTGCAAAAATTGTCTAGGCATGTAAATTGTGTAGAAATTGGAAACCCTAACTGTTTCTGGTCTGACTCAGACTGGGCGACTTTCCAAACCATGTTTAAAACCATTACATTTAAAATTAGTCATCTTAATATCTGACAATCATTGCTGAGGGGCCATTTAGGAGAAAAGATAGATAATTTTATTTACCTTTTTGTAATACTCCAGCAAAATTGCAAATCAGAACACATCTTATTGTCGTCCCCAAGATCTGAAGCACTGCCCAACTCTGTTCTGTTCCAGCTTACCACAAATCCATCTCTCAGCATCTTCATCATATCGACACCATCACTGTCATTCCAACGCTTGTACACCTCAAAATTGGATACAGTGCCTCCTACATACCTACATGACTTGGGGGTGCTGCCAGCATCATTGGGATATGCTGCATAAACTCTTGAAAGGGGCGCATCCATACAATCTATAAGCTTGTACTTTGAATCTTTTACTTCTTCGGTGCAATTGAAGAAGTAGACTGATCCAAAATAACTACTATAATAAGGAGAAAAAACAATGGTATACCAAGGGTATTGATCCGAAGAATATGTTGGTAAGCAGCAACCCCCTACTGCCAAGTCAGGATCAACAAGCCTAAGTGTCTTGTTTTCCACCGACATATCTTTTACAAGATACTTGGTGGCCCCGATGTATAAGACGGTGTCATTGCCATCACACTGCAACTCATAGGCCTTCCACTTACATGTTCCAGGAAGTTGATAAGGATAAGTGATGTTATGAAGCTCTCCAAATGAAGAAGAGCTGGAACATTCAAAATTGTAAAAGAGGAAGAGAAATAGTGAGCAAGTTTAAGAATTTCATGCTTCTGATTTTTTTGTTGTTGGTCAGCATATGAACCAGCTGAATGAATGGCCTATTGTAACACCCGGTAATTTTAATAATTTTTCTTGAATTTATTTAGAATGTTTTTATAATTATTTAAAATCTAAAGGTTATATAAGTAAAAAAGCTTAAACTTAAAAAATAAAAAAAAACAAAAGGCCAACGTGGCACTTATGCCACGCAGCTCGTTGCATGAAAACCACCTCTCATTTTTTTTATTTTTTAAGTTTAAGCTTTTTTACTTATATAACCTTTAGATTTTAAATATTATAAAAACATTCTAAATAAATTCAAGAAAAATTATTAAAATTACCGGGTGTTACACCTATATAGATGATGTATATGGTGAGGAAGAATCAATGAAAATGAGGTCAAATAATTATCAATATGAGAATTTTCCTTGATGCTGATGTGCATATTATTTTAGACTACAAAATATATTTTGGATGATCAAAGTCATTTACTAAAATCTTGGTGTGACCTCTTGGGTATAGTTCAAGAGAATTTTCCTTCACGTTTATCTGCTAAATTTCCATTAACACATAAAGAAAATCAATTTATTACGGAGCGAAGAACTATTACAGTAATAATGAATTATTACTAAGAACTAATATGCCTAATCACCAGAAAGTGTCTAAAAATGTGATAAAATCAAATGAAAACAAGCATCCAACAAACAAACTATTGAGTGATAACCAGGGCTTTGAAAATTGGAATCGGAATCGGTATAAGTTGACCGTAGAATGGAAATCGGGTGAATTAGTAGGAATCGACCGAATCGGACCGGAAACTTAGATTTTTATGTCAGAAGCTTGTTTTGTACAAAGAAATTAGGAAAAATTGATAAAAAATAATTCGTCCAAAATGAAGGTGCTGGACAAATAAAATTACTCGGTTGACTGGACTGCTATAAGCATAATGTTTATTCCCAGAAAATAAAGGAAAAAATAACAAAAAGAAAAGAAAATTATTAAATACAAATAAAAAAAACTAAAAAATGAGGAGTGAAATGGAGATGTCCAATTAACATAAAAATAGATAAGAGAAGTCACATGAGGAAAAGAATAAAAAAAAGAAACAAAACTTGATAGTTGTGAACAAGATTTATAAGCTTGTTCAAAAGTGCGATTATTAGTGAATGAGTCAACCTCACACTTAACCACATATTAATTCACCAGCGAAACAAAACAATTTACTGGGTTCAGATATAAAATGGTGAAGGTTATTCAAGAACTTAAAATTTAGTATAGTAAAAAGTATGTACCAAGTCTATTAAAAAAATATGGTAAACATTCTTCCTACCAACTCAAGTCATTTCCAATTTCTTGGAGCACCAATATCTTCCTTGAATAGAAATGCAAAAGAATATTGTTTTTCACTAAATTAGTGAGAACTGGCCCGATTCGAAAAACTTACCCACTGTGTTTCTCGGCCAATTCCGATCCGACTCGGCCGAGTCAACTAGGAATCGACGGATTTTCCGAGCCATGCTAAAAACTGGGATAAATTACAAACAAAATGCACATGAAAATTTTATCTAATTTGGAGTCAGTAGACATTCATTCCTATTCAGCTATTCTAGCATAATTATACATAATAGTTAAATGTGCAAACAGTAGAACACCTTGAGATTTAGCAATCACCGTTCTACAAACGACTGGATTTCTATTTGTTTACTTTTCTGAATTCAGTTTATGATGAATTTTTTTTTTGAAAGATTTTTGATAGGAGCTATTTCTGATGATTTAGGTAAGTGAATTAAATGTTTCAACCCCAAATTGTTTGGAAGGTGAAAATGCCAAATAGCAGGTAAAGCTTAAAAGAACTTAATCAATAAAATTTTAACTAATTTCACGTTTCATCAAAATAACTTCATATATTGTTATTTATTTACAGACAATACCAAGTAACAATATGGGCAAACCTTTTCAAAAGAAAAGAAGATAAAAAAAAAAAGATAATGCAAAGCATGCATGTATGACTAATACCTAGAGACCTTGGCCAGAAGTAGCAACACAATAAGAAGACATTACAGGGTTTGGGGGCAATTGCAAGTTTTGCAAATTCTCCCCCAGCATTTGAACAATTCTCGTCATGGAAGGTCGATCTTCCGGGGTCCATTGGATGCACCATAATGACACAATAGCCAATTTTTTTGCAATTTCTTCATTGCCACCCACATCAAGAACTAGACACAAGTCTTTTTCTTGAGCTACTTGTTCGTAAATCCACTCTGGGAAGTATACATCTTCACTCCGAAATCCCCCCTCTCTTAATGGGTCGATATTCTTTCTTCCACTTATCATCTCCAAAATCAACATACCAAAACTATAAACATCTGATTTGTAAGAGACTGCTCCGAAGTTTCTGGAGTACATTTCTGGAGCAAGATAACCCATTGTACCCCGAGCAGCACTTATGGTCAAGTAGCTCTGATCCTTGGGACAGAGCTTGGAGAGACCGAAATCAGAGATCTTAGGAACCAAATTATGGTCAAGCAAAATATTGTGAGGCTTGATATCAAAGTGAAGAATTCGCTGGTCACAGCCCTGGTGTAAATATTCGATACCCTCTGCGATGCCCATAGCAACTACAATCATCTCTTCCATGCTAAATTGGCGTTTTCTCCATTTTGAGGAGAATATGTACTTATCTAGTGACCCATTCTCCATGAATTCATAAACAAGTGCTTGATTTGTTCCTTCAGAGCAAAATCCCAGAAGGCGAACAACATGTACATGGTGAATTCTTCCAATGGTGGCAACTTCATTTACAAATTGTTCTCCACTCGAGGCAGATCTATGTAGCATCTTAACGGCTACTGGAATTCCGTTAGGCAATTCCCCTTTATAGACAGTCCCAAATGCCCCAGCACCTATTCTTTTCTTGAACCTAGTCGTTATCTTTTTTAGGTCGTCGTATGTGTACCGTGTTGAATTCATCACTCTGTAGCTTCTCAGGAAGTTTTCTATCTTTTGCCGAACGGTTTTGTTTTTCTTTGACTGACAACGCATGTAGAAGACAGCAAAGCCTGCCAAAAGGAGAAGGGATATTGCGCCTGCGGATATACCTAATGAAAAATAAAAAAAAAATATTAGGATCATAAGTTTAATAGAATGTTGTTAACTCTTATCCATGAGCATGATAGCAAAGTTGTTGAGGAATCATACTGGCTTTCAGCACCATATGTGAATCTGAAAAAGAAATAAAAAAGGTTTAGGTTATATGTTAGTATCCAGGGCAAGTTAATTTTAGTTCTTATAAGCTAATTTAAAATTAAATGAAGAGATTAGTTAGACTTGTGGTTAGCGGGCATATTATAATTATTTTAACCTTAAATAAACAACGTAAAATTGAGATTTTCTTCCAACTGTTTGATTGAAGTTAAAAGAAGCGACTGAATGGCACAGTATGGGGACTTTCATGTCAAATGGAAACATTAAAATTTTAAAACTTAAGATTGAAACAGGAGGCCAGGAGCTAGGGTCAGACATAAGTATAATTTGCACTCCAAAGTATAACTTTAACATATTCCAACGGTCTCAGCCAAAATGGTCAATTTTTTTCTATTCGAGATAGATGATTAGAAACACTGTAACTCTCATATATACTCGTTGGCAGTAAAGAATCAAAGTACTAAAAGAAAGGTCAACTTATGAGGTCACCTCGACAGAATGATTTTTTTGTTTCAATGTCAAATTCACAGCGATGCCACCATTTCTTTTCACACATGCTGCAGTTGATCATCTCATGGTGCCAATACAGAGCAATGACTGGTCTTGCCTCGAAGTCTCTAATCATGTGTTGGAATTTGGAAGACGATGAAGCTTTGTACAACCAATTATTTGTCGAAGTGTCGAGATATAGTGGTACTTTGGGTCCAGTAAAGAAGGTGCTGTTTATAGTCTTGGTGCAGGTTGAAGGAATCTCTTCATTGTAGGTTCCAGCCCAGGCCACATAGATGAAGTGGTCTTGAGACCCGAGGCACGAGATAGGACCTGCTAAAAACTCATATTCTGAGAAATAGGTGAGCATGCCTGAGCAATCAAACCAACTGAGATCTACCGACGAAGGACTAAAGAAGAGAGAGTCGGTTACATTGGGCTGGGCAATTTGAGACCAGGAACAATTTAGAGTCCACGAGTATCTTGTTATCGCAAGCATTGAGTTTTTGTAATCTATTGCCGTCACGTTGTAGTCACCAGAATAGGGGAGGCTTAACACCGTGTTGCCGCCTGAGCAAGAGAGAATGAGGGTGTCATAGCCACAGTGAGGTGCATGGGAGTCGAGGCGGAATGGGTACCTGACTATGGGTTCGTGCTTGCTGCATCTTAATGGGCGACAATCTTTCAAATTAGTTTGTTTTCCAAGCACCAGAATTGTAGAAGTGTAATAGGAGAATAAGAGTGCGATTGCAAGTATATATGTGAGTGGAGCCATGTGAGGGGAGAACAACCTAGAGAACCAAAAGGGAGACGAGAAATAGAGAATGGAGAGAACAGAGAATTGAGCAGTTGAGATTATTGTATCCAAATTTTTTATTTTGACCGTTATAGGTGACTCCAAAGAAAATTCTTTACTACATTCATCACTACCAAAGCAGTATCTTCACTAAAAACCTTAATTTTTCCAAAAAAAAAAAAATCCCTTCATATGAAATCAACATTTGTTGGAAATTATTCAAAGATATCATATTTTATAGAGAGCACGGTATTTCTTGAATGTCATATTCTTATAATTTTCGGCACATTTTTTTTTTGAAACCATGATAGAGACTATTTTGGCTCATTTTTATTATCTTAAAAGTTTGCCAAATATTATTATTTTCTGGACATTATTCTTAACATGAAAATACGGATCAATCTCCCAAAAAAAACTATTATGCAAGTATCAATTAAAATTGCAGCATAAATTACAAAAAGAAATATAGAGAAAATACAACATTAAATTAAAAAAATTACTGTCATTTTTGTAAGTATTTTAGAACTTAATAATGAATGGATATATTCGGTCAAAAATCGAGAGCCTAACAGAGGTCTTTGTCATTACTGCAAAATAATTGGTCACTCCTTAGTGGTCCCCACCATGTACATATATCTTCTGAGTGCAGAAAAGGTGAAGACGAGAAGGCCTTATCGTTACAATGTTAGCCTTTAATCGTTACAACGAAGACTTAGACTGAAAGAGAAATGCGAAGACTCACTCGGTCTTCAGAGGGAATTTTCAAAATTAGCAGTCCATTATTTGTGATGTGACGACATTTCTTCGTAAGAAAAATTTCCTTAGTCCTTACACTTTAAGCTTGTTTCAGTTGTCTGTTTGGTTTTTCTTATATAGAGTTTGATTTTACCACTTATGGCTAACTTCATATATACAATATGTTACAAACACTGCTGATTCTAAAAATTCTTTCTATTTCGACCCTGCTTGATTTGTAGCAAAAAAACAAAGATAAAATTAGAAATACGTCAAAAATATTGCACAGTCGATGCATGGTATTGATCTTAAGTTCTTAACTCTTTATGAAACAATATTTGCATAAATATGTCAAAATATCTACAGTACCAATAAGGATGATACATCTGTCTCCATGATATATGGGTGAGATGAGGTAACATTTCATCACCTCAAAAGATTACCAAATTGGAAATTTTTTTTACTTTCGACCATTAATGGCCACCACAAAATAAAAATGCTTTTGACAATCACCGCTGCCGAACCAGTAGTACTTCACATTAAAAACTTAAATTTCAGAATTTGTCCTGTCATATGACATCATATTAATTTGTAGGAAATTATTCAAAGTTATCTAATTTATCAAGAGAGCGGCATTTATTATATGTCATATTGTTATACTTTATTGAATATTTTCCTTTCTTTACTTGAAAGTTTGTCATATATCATAATATCGTTCTTATCATGAAAATACCATTAAATCTGCCCACTAAGGAGGTAATGCCTCCTAGCCATTACCTCCTTAGTGGGCCCCACCAACTTCACTGAAGAACTTGTAGACCGATATGCTATGTTAAGAAATTTCTCCTTAGTCCTTACATTTTTAGCTTCTTTCAGTTGTCTGCTTGGTTTTTCTTATAAAGAGAGATTTATTTTGCCACTTATAGCCAACCTCATATATATAATAGGGATCGACTAACAGTCCCCCCCATTCAGTCCCCTAAACGTCCCCCCACTAACTAACGGTCAAAGTACAACTGTCAGACATCTATTCAACTGTCAGACAAAGGAAAAATAAAATTGAAAGTATTCATACCTAATGAATAAAGTATTCATACCTACCCAATGAAATATTCATCACTAAAATTCAACTGGGGACCATTACTTTTCGGGGCCAGTAACTGTCAGACTGCATTGGGGACCACAACCAAAAAGTCACGTGAATCACACCACCAGTGCTACATTCATTGATTAAATTAATTCACATACAAAATGGAAAGTATGAATACCTAAGATATCAAGTATTCATATATAATTCATCAAGTATTCATACCTAGGATATCAAGTATTTAAAAAAAAACTGAACACAATACCTATTCATCTTTTACACGTTTTTCAAGGTGGTTTTTTTTTCTCCGTTCACTCTAACCAATTTTTGGGACGATCTATGAGGAATTTTGCAAATCTAAAACCACGAACGTGTTCTACACAATTTTCTCTTTCAAATGAGATCCACGATGACATACTTTTACACGTTTTTCAAGGTATCAAATATTCATATATGGAAAATATTCTCCCAAATAGAAAGTATTCATACCTAAGATATCAAATATTCATATATAATTCATCAAGTATTCATACCTAAGATATCAAGTATTTAAAGAAAGAACTGGACTCATCAAATATTCATATATGGAAAGTATTCATACAAAATGGAAAGTATTCATACCTAAGATATCAAATATTCATATATAATTCATCAAGTATTCATACCTAAGATATCAAGTATTTAAAGAAAAAACTGGACTCATCTTTTACACGTTTTACACTTTTTTCAAGGTGATTTAATAATTGACAAAGTTAGTTAGAATGGGGGGACGTTTAGGGGACTGGAGTACGGGGGACAACATCTTTACTCTATATAATATGTTACCGAGACTGCTGATTCTGAAAATCCCTTCTAAAAATTTGAATAGAAAATTCTTTCTTTATTGACCGGACTATTAATTTGCTGGAATAGCTTTCGACCCTGCTTGATTTTCAGGAAAAAACAAATATAAAATTAAAAAAACATCAAAAATGTTGCACGGTAAATGCATGGTATTGATCTTAACTTTTTATCAAATAAAATATCTGCATAAATATATCAAAAAATAATAAACAACTATAGTACCAATAATAATGATCCATCGATCTGTCTCCATGCAATACGGGTGAGATGAGGTAACTTTTCATCCCTGAAAAGATTACCAAATCGGAAATTTTTTATAAAGAGCGCGGAATTTAAAACATATTCTAATTTATAAGGAGCACGCATTTCTTATATGTCATATTGTTATATTTTATTGGACATTTTCCTTTATTTACTTGAAAGTTTGTTATAGATCATGATATTGTTCTTATCATGAAAATACGGAAAAATCTGCCCAAAAAGCTATTATACAAATAAAAACTAAAATGGCATTATAAATTACAAAAGTAAAATTATGAAAAAAAGCACAACATTAAAATAAAAAAAATCAAAATTAGTGACATTTTTGTAACTTTTTTCCGACAAAATGGATTTTAGAACTGACAAATGAAGGGTGCAATAATTTAAGGGTGCAATTAGTAAATTGATTTGTCAATCCTAAGTGGGCCCACCATGTACAATCTCAGCCACTATCCAGAACATATCTCCAACACTCACTCAGTCCTCGTTATCTAACCCTCTACCCAGAACTTGTATCTCCAACACTCACTTAGTCTTAGTGTTAATGACTAGACTCCTCTGATGGAGGAATGTGAAGACTTACTCGGTCTTTTGCTTCCTTCACCGTCACTCGTTAGTAATCCTTTCTCTACCAAATAGGTGCTCTCATTCAGAAAGATTTTTAAAAATCAGCAATATATGTTTTCTTTAGAAGATGTCTACCTCACATTAATTGTGATGCAATAATGAATTAATGACACCTCTTGCTAATGAAATTTCTCCTTAGTCCTCACATTTTAAGCTTGTTTCAGGTTGTCTATATAGGGTCTGGTTTTGGCACTTATAGCCAACCTCATATATCCTCTCTCTGTCTTTCAAAAATCTTAAAAAAAAGAAAAGGAAAGAGGATATTAAAGATTGGTTATATATAGCCTCTCTTCTATCCCTCACATAGAATAGTAGTTCGTGGGAGAATGCAGAAACTAATTATTTTTTTGTTACATAATGCATATATGAAGTTGGCTTTAAGTGGCAAAACCTGACCCTATATAAGAAAAACCAAACAGAGAATTGAAACAAGCTTCAACTACAAGGACTACTAATTTGCTACAATATCTTTCGACCCTGCTTGATTTTAACTTTCTAAAAATACGTCAAAAATGTTGCACGGTAAATGCACGGTATTGATCTTAACTTTTTATCAAACAAAATATCTGCATATAAAAAAATAATAAACAACTACAGTACCAATAAAGACGATCCATCGATCTGTCTCCATGCAATACGGGTCAGATGAGGTAACTTTTCATCCCTGAAAAGATTACCAAATCGGAAATTTTTTATAAAGAGCGCGGCATTTCTTATATGTCATATTGTTATATTTTATTGGACATTTTCCTTTATTTACTTGAAAGTTTGTTATAGATCATGATATTGTTCTTATCATGAAAATACGGATAAATCTGACCAAAAAGCTATTATACAAATAAAAAATCTAAAATGGCATTATAAATTACAAAAGTAAAATTATGAAAAAAAGCACAACATTAAAATGAAAAAATCAAAATTAGTGACATTTTTGTAACTTTTTTCGGACAAAAAGGATTTTAGAACTGACAAATGAAGGGGTGCAATAATTTAAGGGTGCAATTAGTAAATTGATTTGTCAATCCTAAGTGGGCCCACCATGTACAATCTCAGCCACTATCAAGAACATATCTCCAACACTCACTCAGTCCTCGTTATCTCACCCTCTACCCAGAACTTGTATCTCCAACACTCACTTAGTCTTAGTTAATGACTTGCTAGACTCCTCTGATGGAGGAATGTGAAGACTTACTCGGTCTTTCGCTTCCTGCACCATCACTCGTTAGTAATCCTTTTTCTATCAAATATCTGTTCTCATTTTCAGAAAGATTTTTAAAAATCAGCAATATATGATTTCTTTAGAAGATGTCTAGCTCACATTAATTGTGATGCAATAATGAATTAATGACACCTCTTGCTAATGAAATTTCTCCTTAGTCCTCACATTTTAAGCTTGTTTCAGGTTGTCTATATAGGGTCTGGTTTTGGCACTTATAGCCAACCTCATATATCCTCTCTCTGTCTTTCAAAAATCTTAAAAAAAAGAAAAGGAAAGAGGATATTAAAGATTGGTTATATATAGCCTCTCTTCTATCCCTCACATAGAATAGTAGTTCGTGGGAGAATGCAGAAACTAATTATTTTTTTGTTACATAATGCATATATGAAGTTGGCTTTAAGTGGCAAAACCTGACCCTATATAAGAAAAACCAAACAGAGAATTGAAACAAGCTTCAACTACAAGGACTACTAATTTGCTACAATATCTTTCGACCCTGCTTGATTTTAACTTTCTAAAAATACGTCAAAAATGTTGCACGGTAAATGCACGGTATTGATCTTAACTTTTTATCCAACAAAATATCTGCATAAATATGTCAAAAAATAATAAACAACTACAGTACCAATAAGGATGATCCATTGATCTGTCTCCATGCAATACGGGTCAGATGAGGTAACTTTTCATCCCTGAAAAGATTACCAAATCGGAAATCTTTTACAAAGAGCGCGGCAATTCTTATATGTCATATTGTTATATTTTATTGGACATTTTCCTTTATTTACTTGAAAGTTTGTTATAGATCATGATATTGTTCTTATCATGATAATACGGATAAATCTGCCCAAAAGCTATTATACAAATAAAAATCTAAAATGGCATTATAAATTACAAAAGTAAAATTATGAAAAAAAGCACAACATTAAAATGAAAAAATCAAAATTAGTGACATTTTTGTAACTTTTTTCGGACAAAGGATTTTAGAACTGACAAATGAAGGGGTGCAATTAGAAAATTGATTTGTCAATCCTAAGTGGGCCCACCATGTACAATCACAGCCACTATCCAGAACATATCTCCAACACTCACTCAGTCCTCGTTATCTCACCCTCTACCCAGAACTTGTATCTCCAACACTCACTTAGTCTTAGTTAATGACTTGCTAGACTCCTCTGATGGAGGAATGTGAAGACTTACTCGGTCTTTCGCTTCCTGCACCATCACTCGTTAGTAATCCTTTCTCTATCAAATATCTGTTCTCATTTTCAGAAAGATTTTTAAAATCAGCAATATATGATTTCTCTAGAAGATGTCTAGCTCACATTAATTGTGAGGCAATAATGAATTAATGACACCTCTTGCTAATGAAATTTCTCCTTAGTCCTCACATTTTAAGCTTGTTTCAGTTTGTCTATATAGGGTCTGGTTTTGGCACTTATAGCCAACCTCATATATCCTCTCTCTGTCTTTCAAAAATCTTAAAAAAAAAGAAAAGGAAAGAGGATATTAAAGATTGGTTATATATAGCCTCTCTTCTATCCCTCACATAGAATAGTAGTTCGTGGGAGAATGCAGAAACTAATTATTTTTTTGTTACATAATGCATATATGAAGTTGGCTTTAAGTGGCAAAACCTGACCCTATATAAGAAAAACCAAACAGAGAATTGAAACAAGCTTCAACTACAAGGACTACTAATTTGCTACAATATCTTTCGACCCTGCTTGATTTTAACTTTCTAAAAATACGTCAAAAATGTTGCACGGTAAATGCACGGTATTGATCTTAACTTTTTATCCAACAAAATATCTGCATAAATATGTCAAAAAATAATAAACAACTACAGTACCAATAAGGATGATCCATTGATCTGTCTCCATGCAATACGGGTCAGATGAGGTAACTTTTCATCCCTGAAAAGATTACCAAATCGGAAATCTTTTACAAAGAGCGCGGCAATTCTTATATGTCATATTGTTATATTTTATTGGACATTTTCCTTTATTTACTTGAAAGTTTGTTATAGATCATGATATTGTTCTTATGATGACAATACGGATAAATCTGCCCAAAAAGCTATTATACAAATAAAAATCTAAAATGGCATTATAAATTACAAAAGTAAAATTATGAAAAAAAGCACAACATTAAAATGAAAAAATCAAAATTAGTGACATTTTTGTAACTTTTTTCGGACAAAGGATTTTAGAACTGACAAATGAAGGGGTGCAATAATTTAAGGGTGCAATTAGAAAATTGATTTGTCAATCCTAAGTGGGCCCACCATGTACAATCTCAGCCACTATCCAGAACATATCTCCAACACTCACTCAGTCCTCGTTATCTCACCCTCTACCCAGAACTTGTATCTCCAACACTCACTTAGTCTTAGTTATTGACTTGCTAGACTCCTCTGATGGAGGAATGTGAAGACTTACTCGGTCTTTCGCTTCCTGCACCATCACTCGTTAGTAATCCTTTCTCTATCAAATATCTGTTCTCATTTTCAGAAAGATTTTTAAAAATCAGCAATATATGATTTCTTTAGAAGATGTCTAGCTCACATTAATTGTGATGCAATAATGAATTAATGACACCTCTTGCTAATGAAATTTCTCCTTAGTCCTCACATTTTAAGCTTGTTTCAGTTTGTCTATATAGAGTCTGCTTTTGGCACTTATAGCCAACCTCATATATCCTCTCTCTGTCTTTCAAAAATCTTAAGAAAATAGAAAAGGAAAGAGGATATTAAAGATTGGTTATATATCCTCTCTTCTATCCCTCACATAGAATAGTAGTTCGTGGGAGAATGCAGAAACTAATTATTTTTTTGTTACATAATGCATATATCAAATTGGCTATAAGTTGCAAATCCAGATCCTATATAAGAAAACCAAAACAAATAATTGAAACAAACTTTAATTGCAAGGACTTATAAGGAGAAATATTTTACCAAGAGATGTCTTTGTCACATCACTATCAACGTGAGACTTGTTCTAAAGAAAACATAGACTACTTATGTTGAACATTCTTTCTAAGAATTTGTATAGAAATTCTTTCCATCATGACCGACTGTTTGCCAGGACTACTTTCGACCCTTCATGATTTGTACAAAAATAAAAAAAAGACAAAATTAAACAAAATATCTGTATAATTTCTAGGGGTGTAAACGGAGCGGATTCGGAGCGGATAATGCTAATATTAAATCCGTATCCGTCTTTCAATGAGCGGATACGGATACAAATACAGATAGTAAACATGTATCAAAATTTAAAATCATATCCACCTTAAACGGATATGGATAGGGAGCAGATAATTTACGAATACGGATTCGAATACGAATATAGAATGGATAATTGTTGGATATTGAGTTATATGAACTTTAACGTATAATTAATAATTAATAAAATTTAAATATGAAAATAAATGAATAATTGTAAGTTGCTAGAGATAGTGATATGGAAAAATGGAAGATATAAGATATTCATTCCATTGATATAATATATAAATAAAATAAAGAAGTAGTAACAAAAGATAGTGTGGTGTAGTAGTTTTTAGCTTGGTTGCTTAGATTTTTACCTCCCATAATAAGGCTTCAAATCTCCTTGAAGGCAAAATATTTTTTTTTAATTAGCGGGTCCAAAAAAATTTATTGGATTTCAGATGATCCGCATATCTGCTCCATTTAGGTATTACTATCCGTATCCGAATCCGGATAGTATGTGGATAATTGATAATTATCCGGATCCGTATCCGTTTAAATTTGGATTCGGATTATATGCGGATTCGGAGCGGATATCTGCCCGGATATCCATATCCGTTTACAGCCCTAATAATTTCTGCATCGGTATTGATCTTGACTCTTGATTAAATAAAATATCTTTGGCTTCCTGCACCATCACTCGTTAGTAATCCTTTCTCTATCAAATATCTGTTCTCATTTTCAGAAGATTTTTAAAAATCAGCAATATATGTTTTCTTTAGAAGATATCTATCTCACATTAATTGTGATGTAATAATGAATTAATGACACCTCTTGCAAATGAAATTATTTCTCCTTAGTCCTCACATTTTAAGCTTGTTTCAGTTGTCTATATAGGGTCTGGTTTTGGCACTTATATAGCCAACCTCATATATCTTCTCTCTGTCTTTCAAAAATCTTAAAAAAAAAGAAAAAGGAAAGAGGATATTGAAGATTGGTTATATATATCCTCTCTTCCATCCCTCACATAGAATAGTAGTTCGTGGGAGACATTTCAGAAAATTCTTTCTAAGAATTTGAATAGAAATTCTTTCCATCATGACAGACTGTTGCCAGGACTACTTTCGACCCTTCTTGATTTGTACAAAAATAAAAAAAAAAGACAAAATTAAACAAAATATCTGTATAAGATCTGCATCGGTATTGATCTTGACTCTTGATTAAATAAAATATCTATATAAATATGCAAAATAAAAAAATAAATAAACAACTACAGTACCAGTTAGGATGATCCATCTATCTCGATGCACTCAATTGACCTCCTTTGCGCAGGACACACTCAAATGTTTTTATAATGAAAATATAATTAAATGAGTAAGAAACTAAATAAGAAAATCAATTATTAATGTTTAACCGTTTTTAACATTGCCGCAGGTGGTTCCTAGGTGTACCAAATTTAGGATCAGAGAAGTTTTAACCGTTTTTAATAAAACTATATCACTATTGATCTCAGCAAGTATGTGATTCCTCCTCAAAAATATATTTTAGTATATATATATCTAATAGTACGCTACTGAGAGAGATGTTATGAATCAGAATACAAAGACTACATATTGGGCCTTAATATCTTACCAATAGTACATACTGAGCCTTAATTTCTCTTACCAATGCCACATAAATATTGGGCTGTACTTTCTAACCAAGACTACATATTGGGCCTTAATTTATGGGCTAGAAAATGGTCTTCAGTTGTCTTATAAAATTAAATTTGTAGTCGTCTAATTAACATCTGAACTATTATTTTCCGTACATAATTTTGACTACACAGTTCATGCCAAGGAATATCTCAGCGAGAAATTTTGGGAAAATCAGACAAAAATCAGGAGCAGCAGCCTTCTTGTTAAAACACTACTTGTTAAGAATGGAGACTTAATACGAGTAGAACATATGTGGTAGTATGTGAAGATCTAAATACTTTTCTCTTTCATATTTTTCCATAACAGAACTGTGGGCTTCCATCGTCTCTCTGGGTGAAATTTTGAGGATAACATCTAAAAGAAGTTGAGGTATATCGAAATTTTTTAATCAAAAAATAAATAAATTTGATAACTACTTGATTTTATTGATGATCAGATAGAATTTTTCAAAAAATAAATAAATTCGATAACTTCTTCCGCTCGCCATCTCCATCAGTACTATCCCAAAGCTATAAATGTGTTATCTACAAGACTTCTAGTCAACCACCCCAAACATCCCTGACCAATTGACCATATAATGTGCATAAAATGCAAAATGCATATCATAATTTGATAAAAAGGAAGGGATAATCGTGGATTTTGACTCGGTGGTACAAAGAAATGATAAAAATTGAATATATAACAAACTTATAAAAGATTCATTTCTTTGACTGCTTGACCTTGTAACAAATAAACTCAAAAATTTTGAATGTACATGAATTTTAACGGTTTAGATTCGTTGTTTGAAGTCGATCCGATATACTTTTGGTGAGCACATGCAGTGGCGAGGCTAAGATTTGAGCTAGGGGTAGGCAAAAATCGGATTCGGGTTCAAATAAATTAACGAGTTCTGGTTCGAGTTCGGGTTCATATTCAAAACACAATTCAAAAAAATAGCAAGAAATATATTAATGCAAGAAATATATCAAAGGTTTCAACTAAGTTAAAAGTTTATAACAAATATTCTTTTACATATCAAAAAACAAGAAATATATTAATGCTACAAAATCAAGTCAATGGAGGAAGCATTGTTCTACGGTTCTTCATATTTTGAAATCGTTGCATAATTCGTTCATCATCTACCGCATCAAACAACTCATTTTCAACGTAAGTGACCAAACAATCATTCAAGAATTGATCTCGCATTGAATTTCTTACTCGGTTTTTCACATAAAATCAACCGGGTCAGGGGTTATGGGCGCAATCAAGGAAATCACAAATCTGTAAAAATGGCTTAGGACCTCCGCTTTCTTTGGAAATTTGAGTTATGGGCTTCGGACCTCAATCAAATTATCAAAGTTCAGAGTTCGGACCTCAATCAAATTATCAAAGAATTCACCAATCACATACGGTGATTCCATTGGCTCTGGGGTAGGCAAAGTCAACAATCAGGGTAGGCAAGCATTGACTAAGCTAAAAAAAAAAAAAAAATTCAGGGGTAGGCACTTAATCAGGGTAGGCAAGCATTGACTAAGCTAAAAAAAAAAAAAAAATTCAGGGGTAGGCAAGTGCCTACCCCAGGGTACACGTAGCCTCGCCTCTGAGCACATGGTATGGATACATATCTCTGTTTTAAATTTTCAAACAATATATCTGAACCTCCCATCATGAGTTTCATATGCATAAAAAAATGTAATTGGAGACCAAAAAAAAATATATATATATATTTTAAATTGCCGCATCAAAGACTAGCAGTCAAGGCCTTCAAGAAAAGTAATGGCCGGCAAAGAGGAAACGAAAAGAAAAGTGACTTCCTTTTTAATGATGAAAGTGGAAACTATATTACATCAAAACAAGAATCGGATATGCTCTTGGCATGCACTGATTATTATATCTTTTCCCTACCAACACAGTGCGCCACTTTCCCGTTTCCCAATTTTTGTTTTAAACAGAAATAAATAAATTTATTTCACTAGAAACAAGCATCTATCGCGTTGGTCCTTCGTGCTCGAATTCAGCCAACATGCAAACCAGGAATTCATTAATGTAAAAGATAAAAATGGAAATTATATATATTAAAGTATCAAATTTAGAATTGAGAGGAAGGGAGGGAGCGCGCGAGAGAGAAATATATTGCACCAGTTCAAAGAAAAGAACTAAAAAAATGAGAGAGAGAGATATATACCTTGCTCAACATGGGGAAGCATCAGCGACGAATAAGCAAATACTTGTATTGTTTATATTATTTTTTTCCTACCCTTCCCACTCGCTTCGATTTAACAAAAAGATTTTTTCTCTCTTCTTACTAAAACAAAAATATTGTTTCTCTTAACTCTTTTTTTATGCTTTGCTCAAAGGTACAGCCAATGGGACATTGAATTAGTGGAAAGTGGAAACAATATTCCACCAAAATCGGAAATCGTATATGTTCTTGTGTTGCACTGATTACTATGCATTCCCTACATGCATTGTCGGCTCTTTAACTAGCACCTTTCTTTTTCCCTTTCAAATAAAGAAATACAATGTTAATTGACATGCAACAAAGATTCGCTACATATAATTAAGATGTAAAACGGAATTTACTAACAAAAAAAGAGGAAACAAAAGAAGTGGAAATCTTGAAGTTCTGTCAAATTATCAAATTTAGATGGGAAATTTGAAAGGAAAATTATTTTTGTCAAATATAATGTTTATTATTTTCAACGAACCTGGTCATTTTATTTAAATCCCCATTATCAGCAAAAAAAAAACAATTTTTTTTCCGGATAGCATGATAAGTTCCGCCAAATATAGCTGATGTGTATTTTTTTTTAATTGCATAGTAAGCATAGTCAATTAAATAAACTGCAAAATGTACAATTACTATCAACCTTGTGTGCATATTGGGCCTTTTAATAAAGCGGCATCTAGTACCAACACTTCTTTATATAAAGAGGAATCCATCCATGTGCTCGTTTCAGTTTTTCACTTGGTGCCATAAAACTAGGAATATTATTTTCTGTGTAAGGCTAGAGCATATTTTATTTAGTTACTTTAATTCACTGATTATTATATCTTTTTCCTACCAACACAGTGCGCCACCTTCCCGTTTCCCAATTTTTGTTTTAAATAGAAATAAATAAATTGATTTCACTAGAACAAGCATCTATCGTGTTGGTCCTTTGTGCTCGAATTCAGCCAACATGCAAACTTACAAAGCAGGAATTCATTAATGTAAAAGATAAAAAGGGAAATTATTAAAGTACCAAATTTAGAATTGAGAGGAAGGGAGGGAGCGCGGCGAGAGAGAAATTGCACCTGTTCAAAGTAAAGAGCTAAAAAAAAATGAGAGAGAGATATATACCTTGCTCAACAAGGGAAAACATCAGAGACGAATAAGCAAATACTTGTATTGTTTATACCTTTCCACTCGCTTCGATTTAACAAAAAGATTATTTCTCTCTCCTTACTAAAACAAAAATATTGTTTCTCTTACTTACTTTTTTTTATGCTTTGTTCAAAGGTGCATCCAATGGGACATTGAATAAGTGGAAAGTGGAAACAATATTCCACCAAAATCGGAAATCGGGATATGTTCTTGTGTTGCACTGATTATTATGCATTCCCAACATACATTGTCCGCTCTTTAACTAGATTTGCTAAAAAAAAAAATAGGAAACAAAAGAAGGGGAAATCTTGAAGGTTTGTCAAATTATCAAATTTAGATGGGAAATTTCAAAGGGAAATTATTTCTGTCAAATACAATGTTCATTATTTTGAACGAAACTGGTCATTTTATTTAAATCCCCATTATCAGCAAAAAAAAAAAAAAAAATTTCGGCATAGCATGATAAGTTCCGTTAAATATAGCTGATGTGTATTTTTTTTTTTAATTGCATAGTAAGCCTAGTCAATTAAATAAACTGCTTTATGTACAGTTACTATCAACCTTGTGTGCATATTGGGCATTTTAATAAAGCGGCATCTAATACCAACGCTTCTTTATATAAAGAGGAATCCATCCATGTGCTCGTTTCAGTTTTTCACTTGGTGCCATAAAACTAGGAATATTATTTTCTGTGTAAGGCTAGAGCATATTTTATTTAGTTACTTTAATTATGTTTCGGAATTCTAAGTCCTTAAAGTATATGTTTTAGAAATTTTATTTTGACAAACTTATCTTATACGTAACTAAGCCTGAATTTAAACTTTTTAAATTTGAAATACTTTTTAAATAAGTATTTTAAATTTATAAAATGCTTAAATTAGGTTGGTGGTAAGTATTTTAAATTTATAAAAAGTTTAAATTCAGACTAACACCACAAATTTATTATATACGTGCCACAGTCTTATCTAATTTGGTCTCCTAGCTTTGATTTAACTCGTTAGTTCACTTTCTATTTTCCTTTTTCCCAAAATGAAATAAATTTTTTAAAGGTCAATATCTCTCTGATTTGGCGAAAATATTTGGAGCTGGCATATCCACATATACAACCACAACTCTGTCACAAGAGAGGTTATATATCCAAAACAAATCTTAAAAAATAAACGTATTAATATTAATTTATCAAATGAATTATATTTTTTCATTAATTTTTACCATAGAATATTGAAACTCTCAATTCTTGCTCTAACAATACTCTAGATGGTGCAGCAATAATTTGAGTAGCTGAGTTGTATATATAATCTAATGGCATCAAATCGATCTATTTATTAAATATCAATTAGATTGTATAGCTGTATAGTACTACATACCTCAATATGTAAACTGAGTGTATATTTAATTTTGATTCCCTTCAAGGAAACCCACACAACCATGCATTATTACAATATCTTCCAAACTCCAAGCATAGGATACTTCACAATATGTACGAAAGTTAATGAATTAGAAAACAAAAATACAGGATTGTTTGTTCCTAATTTTAATTCCCTCCAATAAAAAAGACAAAAATTCTGTTAAAATTCAAAAGAGGAAGATAACTAATTACTATATTTCTTTCTTATTGCTCTCGTAATGCTCTATTACATAACATTACTATATAACTATTTTATAGCCTTAAAGAAAATATATATAGCCATAACATTATTAAAATCAGATAACAGCTCTAGAGTTTCATGAAATTCGTCCATAAAGAAAAGAAATTGAAAGACTATTTTAACTCATGCATGGATGCTCGCTCCATCAATCTGCTTCACGAGTATCACGAATCATACTCGATAGGTACAATGGATCACCAGACTCTTGAGGCCACTGTAGAATTTGATGAGTGCAGTTTAATTCCTTAACAAATAATCAATAACAGTTAGCCAAAATTACTATTTAATTTTTTACAGCATTGACCTTAACTATTATCGAAGTGGGATCAATGCCTTTCTTTTTCCGATTCTTGGATGTCTCTGGAGAGACAACCATTGGCTCTATACAGTTTTTGTTTATAGCTCTCCAAATATATCTAATTTTATTTTATCGGAATAACTTCGATGGTGTGATCTGAGCTTGGGAGCGCGATTTCGGGTGTGAAGTTGTTATGTATTTTGAGTTGTCTTTAATAAATTATTAATATTTTGTTTTCGCTAGTTTTTTTTTATTAAGAATCCATAGATCACCTATTTACTATTGAATGTTTATATTACACTAGTGAATTATTTGAGGGTAATATTTTTTCTTAACATATTTTTAATTACTTTTACAATTTTTCCCTATTTTTAGAGCACAAAAACAAGCATTTTTTGAACAAAAACCAACTATTCATTCCTATTTGGCCAATTCCTACTAATTCACCCTATCCCAATTTACACAGTCAACTTACTGATTCTGCTTCCGATTCTGATTTTCAGAGCCATGAATTGAAAACCAATTAAAATATATGAAAAAGTAAATTGCATTAATAAGTTAAGAAGTTTCGTAGTAGTTTGTGGAAGTAAAACTTGTACCTGGACATAAACTCCAATGACATCGTGGTACGCCCTAGAGCGTCCATGGAAACCTATAATTTTACTGTCAAAAGCAGAGAGTTTCAAAAAGGAGTCCCTTCTTCCTTGCCGTATGGTCCGTACTTTTCAAATTGGTTATTAGTTGTAGTGACCTCACAGTAAATATGTCACCAAAGTAACCAACCATAACCTCTTACAGACATAATATACTCATTTTGTTTAAGATCGATCTACAGAAGAACAAAGAAAAACATTATGCAAATTTGTAGCTTTTTAAATTTTACCAAAAGTTTGTTTGCTCTTTTGTATGTATCTGCAATACTAAAAAACTGAAAAAAAAAGTAATCTGAAAATTGTAAAATCGCCCCGAGGAAGTTGATGTTTGGTGCAAAATCTGGTACCATCAATCAGCGCTCCTATTCCTCCGTCCAGAGTGGTGTGCTTCAGTAGTGATATGAGAAGTAAATTTATAACACACAGAAAGAGCGTCAATAGTATCACCATGGCGAATACTGACTTTATCAATTGGAGAAACTGAAAACGTCCCGGTCCATCTCTTGTTGAACCCCCACTGCCACCGGAAAGCACCGACTTACTTATAAAAGCCTTAGCAATGCTAAATTATGTTATAATATCAATTTAAGCCAAACCTACATATATATAATTTACAGAAAGGCCAGGAGGACAACAAAGAGTAATTAGAAAAAAAAAGTTTCAGAGTAGTTTTGACAAGCATAATAGTTGTAAATACCTGGGCATAAATTCCAACCCAGAAAACATAATTAATTCTGACACATGCAAAGAAGCCAATAATTTGACCGTGTAGAGAAGTGTGTTCAAAGGATCCCCTTCTTCCTTGCCATATGGTCCATAAACGTCCAAATTGGTTTCGAATACTAGTAGTGACTTCAAAATACTAGTCCCGGTAGCCTTTTATAGACTTAATTGTACTCGTTTGTTTCAAGATTTATCTACAAAACCATGAAACAAGTGAGAAAACTTTATTCATGCACATAATTATTTGTTAGTAGCCTCTACTCGTAATAGGTAAGTTATGAATGATTAAAATATCAATGCATCCCATCATGAACTGTTTAAAAATCACTACTATCAATATACTGGCGTAGCTGACTTTTTAGTATCTTGATATTTTGTAAAATTAAAAAGCTGATCAGAACTAACAGTTTGTTCCTCTTTACAAAAATAATGATAATTGATAAGAAGGAACAAAATGTTCGTACCTCATCCAACATTCCTTCATTTATATCTCAAAGGCCAGTGCATTGTGTGGTGCCATTACGTTCAAAATACACATTAAGAGCATCAATCTTGTCACTATGGTACTGAAAACCAATTTTGGACGTTTAATGGACCTTACGGCACCGAAATAGGGGAATCTTTCGAATTTCCTGCTCTCGACGGTCAAATCATTGGCTTTACATGCACACTGTACTGAAGATTGGGTTTTCACTGCACACCGAAGTAGGGGAGAATGATTAGTTGAGCTTTGTTTCTGTGGATTGTCACTAGAGCCACAACACATATGGGGGATGGTTCACTTTTCATATTAAACCCTAACAACTTTATATTTGCATGCAGTGGAAGGTTATTGCAAAAGTTAGTAACCTTACAAACTTTAATTAGATTAGGAGCTTTGGTTCGGCTTTTTTTTTTTATGATTATTATATATGTTTTATGGGTTTCTTGTCCCTTATATTCGTACGTGGTCCCACCACGTGCACTCATCAACTTTGTGACGGATAGCAATGGTCAGCTTTTATGCTGAAAGATGCTTCAAATTGATTCTCTTCTTTTTCCCTTTTATTTTTTGAGAAACTTCGCAGTTGCTTCAATTGTTGCATTTTCAAATTGATTTGTCACTGCTGGCCATTTGCTAACAAGTGCTATGGTACTGATTAAAAAGGACGAAAATACTGACCGGTTATGGACCATTAAAAAGGGAATTTCACGTATACCCCTCAAAAACTTCAAAATTAAGTATTATCCCTCTAAATTTTGAAATTACGTATTTCCCTCTCAAAACTTCAAAAACTCACAAATTACCAATTTATTGTCTTTTATATTAGAACTCATTTTAAATTTATAAATACCCATTTTACCCTTTTAA